>JBBPBX010057357.1:4273-22460 GCA_038048925.1 Garcialebias charrua
TGTATATATATACTGTATATATATATATACAGTATATATATATTATTTTTTTTAAAATTTATTCATGACTTTTCATTTAGTCTCCTCCAGGGCTGCCCGTTGTCACGATTCTGGTCCTAACTTTTATGGACAGAATTTCTCGGTGCAGTTCGGTGGCCTCAGGATTCCATCTCTGCTCTTTGCAGATGATGTGGTCCTGTTGGCGTCATCGTGCCGTGATCTTCAGCTCTCACTGGAGTGGTTCACAGCCAAGTGTGAAGCATGAGAAGCAACACCTCCAATTCTGAGGTCAAGGTCCTCAGTCAGAAAAAGATGGATTGTTCTCTTCAGGTTGAGGGTGAGGTTCTGCTTCAAGTGGAGGAGTTCAAGTATCTCAGGGTTTTGTTCATGAGTGAGGGCAGAATGGAGCACGAGATTGACAGACGGATTGGTGCAGCATCTGAAGTATTGTGAACCCTATGCTGGTCCATTATGGGGAAGAGGGAGCCAAGCTGCAAGGAGAGGCTCTCTGTTTACCGGTCAATCTACGTTCCCACCCTCACCTGTGTCCAAGAACTCTGGGTAGAGACCCAAAGAACAAGATCATGAATACAGACGGTTGAAATGAGTTCCCTCTGCAGGGTAGCTGGACTCTAAGTTCAGTTATCTGGATTATAATTAATAATTATTATTAGTAAACAGTTATCAGTTGTCCCTTTGCCTGCGGGTGTGCTGGGGGCCCTTGCTGTCGCTTTCGGGGGTTGGGTGCTTGGGCGTGTGTCGGCTCGGCCTGGTGGCTGCCTGGTGGGGCTCGGGTCCTCTGGTCCTATCGGGTCTGGGCCTGAGGGGTGGGCGTCCCCGGTGCCCGGGCCTCGGTGCCCGGGCCTGGGGCTACATCAGTGCAGCCGGGCTCTTGCAGCGGGCTCCGGCGGGGGCCTGTGGGTTTGTCGCTGTTGGCCTCCCGGGGGTCATTGTGTGTAGTCGCTGGTGGAGCTCGTCCGGTTCTCCCCCTTGGTCGGATCTGGGGAGTTGGTGAGTGGCTTGTCCTGTTCGGGTGGCCCTGGGGACTCTGGGCTCTGGGTCCTTCTTGGGGTCTTGGGCTTTGATGGCCCCTTCGTCTGCCTCGGGCCTTGGGGGGACGGATCTCTGATGCTTCGCGCTCGCTGCTGAATGTTCTGTTGGAGGAACCTTATTCACTTATGCATGCTCACAACCACACACAAATGGATGCAGGGATGTATATGTAGATATCATATGCAGATATGTAGATGGATATGTGATATGATATACTGTATGGGCGTGTGTCGGCTCGGCCTGGTGGTGAATTCATTCATTCATTCAACCTTTATTTATACAGGCTAGCCATATACTGTATATGTATACTGTATATATATTTGTAGGTATGGGTATGTTTATTTATGGAAATCTACTGCAAGGTCATGAATATTATTAGTCTTTATGCATGTATTTTTCTTTGCTGTGTTCTGTCATGTACTTTGCAGGATTGTGGACGGAGGTTGGATGTGTTGGCCTTGTGCTCTTTTTGTGGATGATTGTTGTGTTTTGTTGTCTTGCTTTCTATCTTTTCTTTCTCTCTATTAAAAAAATAAATAATTCATATCGGTGTGAGAGGATGGCTGTAAGGTGAGAAGGGAGGCCATCTATAAAAGGAAAAAAAAAAAAATAAGTTCAGTTATCCGGGACAGATTCGGAGTAGAACCACTGCTCCTCCACATCAAGCGGAGCCAGTTGAGGTGGTTCAGGCATCTGGTAAGGATGTTGCCTAGGCTTAAGGAGGTGCTTCAGGCATGCCCGACTGTGGGGAGACACCGGGGAAGACCCAGGACACGCTGGAGAGACTGTGACTCTCAGTTGGCCTGGAAACTCCTTGAGTCCTCTCAGAAGAGCTGGAAGAGGCTGTGGAGAGAGATGTCTGGATCGTCCTGCTCAAGATGCTGACCCCGAGACCAGACTTTGGAACAAGTGGAAGATGATGGATGACGCTTTCAGTGAGTTCATTTAACAGCGTTTGTTGTGAAGATATAAATAACAATTCTTAAATGACTAAATGTTTCAGTCTTGCATGTACAGAATAAAAATAAGATTTATTTTAGTGTTTAGCTGGAGTAATGATAAGAACAACAAAACGGACAGTTTTCAGAATCCTTTCATTTTTCACCTCCTTCGAGCAAAGAATTACTTCGTTTGGCAGAATAACTTTGGGCTGAATTCAAAAGTATCGGGTTACATTTTACAAGTGTTGCTAAGAACTCAAGATGTTCTCATGTGGCCGTTCTCCTGGAGATTAGAGTCAGACATAAACCTTCATTTATATCTTCTTCATTCATGTTTTTATTCTCATATGTTAGTTTATGTAATTTAGCAGCAATGTTTGTTTTGTTTCTTGCAATATATGGTTTAGTTTACTACAAGTACGGTAGTTGTCACCGCCGACAACCCAAAATGTGGGCCAGTGTTTTGCCCTGCTGCAAATGGCGGCCACTGGAGCGTGCACGGAAGGACTTTAACCAGATTAACATGGTAAAAACAATTATTTGTTTGCTGAAAATTATAGCAAAGTGTCTTAGCTTAACCTTTCCTTAATAAATGCACGTAATAAACTATATGCCACGGACTCCCATTCCAGCACTTCCGCATTCATTACCCGGGCGGCGCACTTCTGGTTAGCGGGAATGACATGAACATAAATACAATGAATAAAACATCTACATACACACCAATAATAACTCTATACACATATAAATCTATGGCGACGTTTCCCCTACGGATATCCGCAATCCATTGTCGCACTAACGCCAAAAATACACTACATGCGTTCCGGCTCCGCCCCGCTCCGGTCCGACCTCCGCAGCAAATACGCACCCATTATAATCAATGACAGAATTTACACTGGCTCCGCACGGCGGCGGCGAGCTGCGGAGAGCGGACGGCAGTCCGTCAAAATTAGAAATTTTTCTATTTCTGCCGGACGCCGGAGATGTGCCGGAGTCAACTTTTGAAGATTACGTCGCACCAACAGGAAAAGGAACGAGCACAACTTCCGTATTTACAAAATAAAATCACCACGGGCGGACTTAATCCTAGCTCTATACGGATTTATTTGTACAAAAATGCTGTCAAACTATCATTTATGACTACGCCTACAAACGCAATACAAGAAATAAATAAATAAAGTATTTTATTCTGAAATGTAATACATCACTTCCTGTTGCTCAAACCATGTCCTGTCGCTCATTTACGAGAGAAGATCAAGGCAGCAGTCTCTACTGTTGTTCTCCTTCTTCCACCGAATGAATTGTTTTGTTCTGACTTACTTATTTATCACTTGATTTATCGCGATCTCGCAATTCCCGCGCATGCGTCTCGGAGCGGCGCATCCAGGCGGACCTGAGCGGAGCGGAGGTAGTGGAAATTGGACTCGCTCAGCTGCGACCTGCGGGGCGGGGCGGAGCCGGACCGCATGTAGTGTATTTTTGGCGTAACCCCCCCTCGGCGGGGGAACGGAACAGCCGTACCCACCGGTGGGCGGACACAACGGAACTCACTTGTAGTGCCAGTAGCTCGCAGCCGCTTCCCGTTTCGGGTCGTTGTTATGGTCTGCTACTAGGAGCTAACGCTAACAACAACGGCAGTGGATGGGACCCGGAAGTGGCAGACGTGGGTTGTAAAATGGTAAATGGTAAATGGAGCTTATTTATATAGCGCTTTCCAGCCCCCTATGAGGGGCCCCAAAGCGCTTTACAATACCAACCATCCACTCATTCATACACACATTCATACACCGGTAGCGGCAGACTGCCATGCAAGGCGCTTTCCAGTCCTACCGGGAGCAACTCGGGGTTAAGTGTCTTGCCCAGGGACACAACTACACATGGTGTGGGGAACCGGGATTCAAACCTCCAACCTTCCGATCGGGGGACGACTGTCATTACCACTACGCCACGGCCGCCCATATACAGTAGTCTATTGTCAAATCAGCTGGATTTAAAAAGTAGTTTCACTACGTGCATGCGCAGCAAGCAGATACGCTTCATTTCTTTAAAATTTAACAATATAAACAACTAAAAATATATATTTGTTGGCTGACATAGCAAAACTGTTTCTGAGCTTAACCTTTCCTTAATAAATTCACGTAATGGTCAAATCTGCTGGATTTAAATTGTTTCGCTTTGACGTCTTCCAAACGGTCGCGCGCGCTGCGAAAATAAATTATAAATAAATCGAATTTTCGCTCAAGCAACTCCTACAGCTAATAGGTTGTAAATGTCCATCCAGTGATTACTTTCTGTAAGTTTCATCAAAATCTGTCGTGTGGTTCATGAGCTATTTTGCTAACAAGGTAACAGTAGTTCAGACCTCCAGAGAGCAGGAGGCCGAGCTGCGACAGAGTGAGTCCGAGCAGAGGAGGCTTCTGTCGGACACATGAGCTGGGAACGGTCGGTGGACCCTAAAGGCCGAAAGTGGTACTGCTCCATTTTTTTCGTCAGAATGAATGGAAACTGTCATATCTCAGCCAAAAATATGTCTAAAAATATGGGGGAAAAAATCCATAAATATGTCGCTTCGCCCCATAAGTCGCAGGACATGAAAATTAGTTTAAAAAACTGGGACTTATAGGCCGGAAAATACGGTAATTTTCAGCCACCTGCAGCCCTACCTGTGTCTTCATGTTCACGGAGTGACTATAAGTTCATCAGAATGAATGTCTGGATCAAAGATCCTCCACGAGACCTCAGACAGGCGGTGCAGCGTGGCACCGATCTGTTGGGGCTTCAACTCCCACCGAGGCCATTGGAGCAGAACCTTTGGGCCGTGCACCTCGTTAGATAAAAGTGTCCACCCAGCTGCATCATTTCCAAATCATTCGTGATGAGAGAGATAAATCCCGGGGTGTTTCCTCCTCATTTTAAACATCACACAGACAAAAACAAGACCCACCCGCAGGCGTCAGCCTCCGAGCAGGAAATGGCTTCATTTAAACAGGAAACAGAGAAAAATCTGACAGATTCAAATCTCACAAAGACACACGTGTCTCGTGTCGGGGACCTTGTCCGGTTAGGGCCAAGTCTGTAACATTAATCTTCATGTTCAGACAATAAATCTGTTTTTACAGGATTTAACACATTACACAGAAGTCTTGCTCGTGAGTTGTTCGTTTACAGAAGTTTTTCCTTCCTGAAAACTTGTCTCGGCTCTCGGAGCGAGGTTCACGCTCCTCCGTACGTCAGGCGCCGTCTCCTCACAAAGACCACTGACACCACTTGACCCTGAAAGTTCTGGCCCAAAGCTGACCCGAACCACCGCCCAAAGGTTTGTCGCCAGGAAACTGATGATGAGGATCGTCCATCATGTCGGTTTGTCGTAGATGATTGTTCGTCCTGCTCATGGTTACACTTTTTATACCAGTTCTCATTCATTTTTTACACAGATGTTTTGATCAACAAAACTTTAAATAACTCCATATTCCTTAAAGCAGGGGTCACCAACCTTTTTGAAACTGAGAGCTACTTTGTGGGTACGGAGTCATACAAAGGGCACCAGTTTGATAAACTCTTCGGAAATAACAATGCGTAAATTGAAAAAAATGTATAATAAACATATTTTTAAGAACATATTTTTAAGATAGACATTTTAAAATATATATAAATACAAAAAAAGAATAACAACTGAATAAAATGACATTTTAAATGCAGCTTAGTAGTGAGTTGTGCTATTTTTAGAACAGGTCCGCAGGCACCTCAAATGGTTCTTGGGGGCACCCGGGTGCCCGCGGGCACCGTGTTGGTGACCCCTGCCTTAAAGGAATGCCTAAAGAACCAGTTTTAATTTAAGATCACCTTATGTTAAGAATTAAAAGTTACAGCTATTTTGACCAAACTGTAAAATAATGTTTATGTATGATGTCACAAGATATTTTCTGTGATCTGTTAACTTTTGGAGTGTGCATTGCAAATGACTCTCAGCAACCACACCAAACTTTTGCTCAATATCATTAAAATTCAGAGGTACAGTCATTTGTTTAGGCTCGGGTTGATTAGCTATGGTGGCCATCTTGAATTGGATGAACTCCAAAGGTCAAATTTTACACCCAGTGCTCAATTTCTGAGTTTTTTTTGTAAATCTGTTCATCGTTTTTTGAGTTATGTTGCCAACAGACAAGCAGGGTTGACTCCAAAAACTAATTTTAAGTTTTTGAGACAAGATCTTGTGCAATGTGTTGCACTCATACTACTACTACACCACACATTAAATATCCTGTTTCTCCAGTTTTAGCTTCTCTCCATTGGCTCCCTGTCAAGTCCAGAATTTAATTCAAAACCTTACTTCTAACCTACAAAGCTCTCAACAACCTAGCTCCATCTTATTTTACAGAATTTATTATTCCATACTTTCGTAACAGAGCACTTCACTCTCAGACTGCAGGTTTACTTGTGGTTCCTAGAGGTTCAAAAATTAAAATGGGAGGCAAAGCTTTCAGTTATCAGACTTCTATCTTGCGGAACTGACTTCAGGTTTCCAGGACCACAGAGACCACACCTGCACCACAGAGACTACACCTGCACCACAGAAACTACATCTGGACCTTAGAAACCACACCTGAACCAAATAAACCACACCTACACTGTATAATCCACAGGTGGACAATAGAAACTACACCTAGACCGTATAAACCACACATGGACTGTAGAAAACACACCTAGACCATAGGAATCCCACCTGGACTGTAGAAACCACAAAAGGACCATAGAAACTACACATGGACCATTGAAACCAGACCTGGACCATGAAAACTACAACTGAACTGTATAAACCACACCTGAACCATAGAAACTATACCTGGACTGTAGAAACCACAAATGGCCCATGGAAACTACACATGGACCATAAAAACCACACCTGGACCATAGAAACTACACCTGGACTGTATAAACCACAAAAGGACCATATAAACTACACATGGACCATTGAAACCACACCTGGACCATACTACAATTGAACTGTATAAACTACACCTGGACCATATAAACCACACATGGACTGTAGAAACCACAACTGGACTGTAGAAACCACAACTTGAATTTAGAAACCACACCAGAACTGTAGAAAATACACCTGGACCATAGAAACCACATCTGGACCATAGAAACCACACCTGGACTGTAGAAACCACACCTGGACCATAGAAACCACACCAGGCCCATAAAAACCACACATGGACTGTAGAAACCACATCTGGACCATATAAACCACACCTGGACTGTAGAAACAACACCTGGACTGTAGAAACCGCACCTGGACCATATAAACGACACCTGGACTGTAGAAACAACACCTGGACCATATAAACCACACCTGGACTGTAGAAACAACACCTGGACTGTAGAAACCGCACCTGGACCATATAAACCACACATGGACTGTAGAAACCGCACCTGGACCATATAAACCACACCTGGACTGTAGAAACAACACCTGGACTGTAGAAACCGCACCTGGACCATATAAACCACACCTGGACTGTAGAAACAACACCTGGACTGTAGAAACCGCACCTGGACCATATAAACCACACCTGGACTGTAGAAACAACACCTGGACTGTAGAAACCGCACCTGGACCATATAAACAACACCTGGACTGTAGAAACCGCACCTGGACCATATAAACAACACCTGGACTGTAGAAACCGCACCTGGACCATATAAATCACACCTGGACGGTAGAAACAACACCTGGACTGTAGAAACCGCACCTGGACCATATAAACAACACCTGGACTGTAGAAACCGCACCTGGACCATATAAACCACACCTGGACTGTAGAAACAACACCTGGACTGTAGAAACCGCGCCTGGACCATAGAAACCACACATGGACTGTAGAAACCACATCTGGACCATATAAACCACATCTGGACTGTAGAAACAACACCTTGACTGTAGAAACCGCACCTGGACCATAGAAACCACACATGGACTGTAGAAACCACACCTGGGCCGTAGAAACTGCACCTGGCCCATAGAAACCACACATAGACTGTAGAAACCACACCTGGACTGTAGAAACCACACCTGGGCCATAGAAACTGCATCTGGACCATAGAAACCACACATGGACTGTAGAAACAACAACTGGACCATAGAAACCGCACCTGGACCATAGAAACCACACCAGGACCGTAGAAACCATACATGGACCATATAAACCACACATGGACTGTAGAAACCACACCAGGACCATAGAAATCACACATGGACTGTAGAAACCACACTTGGTCCATAGAAACAACACCTGGACCATAGAAACTGCACTTGGACCATAGAAACCATACATGGACCATATAAACCACACATGGACTGTAGAAACCATACATGGACCATATAAACCACACATGGACTGTAGAAAACACACCTGGACCATAGAAACCCCACCTGGACCATAGAAACCATACATGGACCATATAAACCACACATGGACTGTAGAAACCACACCAGGACCATAGAAACCACACATGGATAGTAGAAACAACACCTGGACCATAGAAACCACACCAGGACCGTAGAAACCATACATGGACCATATAAACCACACATGGACTGTAGAAACCACACCAGGACCATAGAAACCATACATGGACCATATAAACATGGACTGTAGAAACCACACCAGGACCATAGAAACCATACATGGACTGTAGAAACCACACATGGACTGTAGAAACAACACCTGGACCATAGAAACCACACCAGGACCGTAGAAACCATACATGGACCATATAAACCACACATGGACTGTAGAAACCACACCAAGACCATAGAAACCACACATGGACTGTAGAAACCATACAAGGACCATATAAACCACACATGGACTATAGAAACCACACCAGGACCGTAGAAACCATACATGGACCATATAAACCACACATGGACTGTAGAAACCACACCAGGACCGTAGAAACCACACATGGACTGTAGAAACAACACCTGGACCATAGAAACAACACCTGGACCATAGAAACCGCACTTGGACCATAGAAACCACACCAGGACCATAGAAACCATACATGGACCAAATAAACCTCACATGGACTGTAGAAACCATACATGGACCATATAAACCACACATGGACTGTAGAAACCACACATGGACTGTAGAAACCACACCAAGACCATAGAAACCACACATGGACTGTAGAAACAACACGTGGACCATAGAAACCACACCAGGACCGTAGAAACCATACATGGACCATATAAACCACACACGGACTGTAGAAACCACACCAAGACCATAGAAACCACACATGGACTGTAGAAACAACACCTGGACCATAGAAACCCCACCTGGACCATAGAAACCATACATGGACCATATAAACCACACCAGGACCGTAGAAACCATACATGGACCAGATAAACAACACATGGACTGTAGAAACCACACCAGGACCATAGAAACCATACATGGACTGTAGAAACCACACCTGGACCATAGATACAACACCTGGACCATAGAAACCGCACTTGGACCATAGAAACCACACCAGGACCATAGAAACCATACATGGACCATACAAACCTCACATGGACTGTAGAAACCATACATGGACCATATAAACCACACATGGACTGTAGAAACCACACTTGGACCATAGAAACCCCACCTGGACCATAGAAACCATACATGGACCATATAAACCACACATGGACTGTAGAAACCACACCAGGACCATAGAAACCATACAAGGACCATATAAACCACACATGGACTGTAGAAACCACACCAGGACCGTAGAAACCATACATGGACCATATAAACCACACATGGACTGTAGAAACCACACCAGGACCGTAGAAACCACACATGGACTGTAGAAACAACACCTGGACCATAGAAACAACACCTGGACCATAGAAACTGCACTTGGACCATAGAAACCACACCAGGACCATAGAAACCATACATGGACCAAATAAACCTCACATGGACTGTAGAAACCATACATGGACCATATAAACCACACATGGACTGTAGAAACCACACATGGACTGTAGAAACCACACCAAGACCATAGAAACCACACATGGACTGTAGAAACAACACCTGGACCATAGAAACCACACCAGGACCGTAGAAACCATACATGGACCATATAAACCACACACGGACTGTAGAAACCACACCAAGACCATAGAAACCACACATGGACTGTAGAAACAACACCTGGACCATAGAAACCCCACCTGGACCATAGAAACCATACATGGACCATATAAACCACACCAGGACCGTAGAAACCATACATGGACCAGATAAACAACACATGGACTGTAGAAACCACACCAGGACCATAGAAACCATACATGGACTGTAGAAACCACACCTGGACCATAGATACAACACCTGGACCATAGAAACCGCACTTGGACCATAGAAACCACACCAGGACCATAGAAACCATACATGGACCATACAAACCTCACATGGACTGTAGAAACCATACATGGACCATATAAACCACACATGGACTGTAGAAACCACACTTGGACCATAGAAACCCCACCTGGACCATAGAAACCATACATGGACCATATAAACCACACATGGACTGTAGAAACCACACCAGGACCATAGAAACCACACATGGAATGTAGAAACAACACCTGGACCATAGAAACCACACCAGGACCGTAGAAACCATAAATGGATCATATAAACCACACATGGACTGTAGAAACCACACCAGGACCATAGAAACCATATATGGACCATATAAACCACACATGGACTGTAGAAACCACACCAGGACCATAGAAACCATACATGGACCATATAAACCACACATGGACTGTAGAAACCACACCAGGACCATAGAAACCACACATGGACTGTAGAAACAACACCTGGACCATAGAAACCACACCAGGACCGTAGAAACCATACATGGACCATATAAACCACACATGGACTGTAGAAACCACACCAGGACCATAGAAACCACACATGGACTGTAGAAACAACACCTGGACCATAGAAACCCCACCTGGACCATAGAAACCATACATGGACCATATAAACCACACATGGACTGTAGAAACCACACCAGGACCATAGAAACCACACATGGACTGTAGAAACCACACATGGACCATATAAACTTCACATGGACTTTAGAAACCACACCAGGACCATAGAAACCATACAAGGACCATATAAACCACACATGGACTGTAGAAACCACACCAGGACTGTAGAAACCACACATGGATCATATAAACCACACATGGACTGTAGAAACCACACCAGGACCATAGAAACCACACATGGACTGTAGAAACAACACATGGACCGTAGAAACCATTCATGGACCATATAAACCACACATGGACTGTAGAAACCACACCAGGACCATATAAACCACACATGGACTGTAGAAACCACACCAGGACCATAGAAACCACACATGGACTGTAGAAACAACACATGGACTGTAGAAACAACACATGGACCATATAAACCACACCAGGACCATAGAAACCACACATAGACTGTAGAAACAACACATGGACCATAGAAACCACACATGGACTGTAGAAACAACACATGGACCATATAAACCACACATGGACTGTAGAAACCACACCAGGACCATAGAAACCACACATGGATTGTATGAACAACACATGGACCATATAAACCACACATGGACTGTAGAAACCACACATGGACTGTAGAAACAACACGTGGACCATAGAAACCCCACTTGGACCATAGAAACCATACATGGACCCTATAAACCACACATGGACTGTAGAAACAACACATGGACCATATAAACTACACATGGACCGTAGAAACCACACCAGGACCATAGAAACCACACATGGACTGTAGAAACCACACCAGGACCGTAGAAACCATACATGGACCATATAAACCACACATGGACTGTAGAAACCACACCAGGACCATATAAACCACACATGGACTGTAGAAACCACACCAGGACCATAGAAACCACACATGGACTGTAGAAACAACACATGGACCATATAAACCACACCAGGACCATAGAAACCACACATAGACTGTAGAAACAACACATGGACCATATAAACCACACCAGGACCATAGAAACCACACATGGACTGTAGAAACAACACATGGACCATATAAACCACACATGGACTGTAGAAACCACACCAGGACCATAGAAACCACACATGGACTGTATGAACAACACATGGACCATATAAACCACACATGGACTGTAGAAACCACACATGGACTGTAGAAACAACACGTGGACCATAGAAACCCCACTTGGACCATAGAAACCCCACTTGGACCATAGAAACCATACATGGACCCTATAAACCACACATGGACTGTAGAAACCACACCAGGACCATATAAACCACACATGGACTGTAGAAACAACACATGGACCATATAAACTACACATGGACCGTAGAAACCACACCAGGACCATAGAAACCACACATGGACTGTAGAAACAACACCTGGACTGTAGAAACCACACCTGGACCGTAGAAACCATACATGGACTGTAGAAACAACACCTGGACCATAGAAACCACACCAGGACCGTAGAAACCATACATGGACCATATAAACCACACATGTACTGTAGAAACCACACCAAGACCATAGAAACCACACATGGACTGTAGAAACCACACCAGGACCATAGAAACCACACCAGGACCATAGAAACAACACCTGGACTGTAGAAACCACACCTGGACCGTAGAAACCGCACATGGACTGGTCATTCTGTGTTTGTCTATGTCTATTTCCCGTCTTCTTTAATCACAACCAGTTGAGGCAGATGGCTGCCGGTACTGGTTCTGGTTCTGTTGGAGGTTTCTTCCTGCTACAGGGGAGTTTTTCATTTCCCCAGTCGCCAGTGTTCTGCTCGGGATGTGACGTTATGACGAAGTGGAGACTCGAAGTTCTTTGATAATCAACATTTCATAATGTGTGCTAACATTTTTGTACAGCGCCCTGGAATTGATGCTAAGCTACCACCACCACCCAAACTTTTAGCTCAGTGTCTCTGGAACTGGTTGAATTTAGCCTTTTTTGTGTTTTCCATGTTTGGGTGGCTGTGGCAGCCATCTTGAATTGGAGTGAGTCCGAAGGTTAAGCATATGTAGACAATAACGTAGTGATTACTTTTGAAAAGTTTAACTAAAATCTGTTCAATGCTTTATGACACACACACACACACACACACGCACGCACGCACGCATGCACACACACACACAGGCAAACACGCTGCTCTGCCTTCACCTTTGTTTCAGGGTAAAACAACAAAAGTAACATAAATTCTATAAAAACGTTTGTTTTGCACAAAGTTCTTTCAGTTTTTGGATTCATCAGAACTCGAATCAACGCGTCCAATAAAAGACTTGGTCCAGGTTCTGCTGCTCAAGTATGGAAGCCCATTTCCGCCAGTCTATTAAAAAAAATATCAAAAATTATCTCAAAATTATGAGATACTATCTCACAATTTTGAGATACTATCTCATAATTTTGAGATACTATCTCATAATTTTGAGATAATTTTTGCTATTTTTTTTTAACAGACTGGCAGAAATGTACGGAAATGGGCTTCCATACATTCGTAACCCGGCGGTGCACAGACGAGTCCCGTCACAGACGGCGTGCCCTGGCTGCAGGACCTCTGTACCCCCTTTGGGCTGTCACATACCAGGCTGAGGGGGCGAGCCCGTGGCGGAGCTGGACTCGGGGGACAAACAGATCCTATGACGGCCTCCCTGCAGCTGTCGTTGGTGTGTAACGCTCAGACAGGAGACATTTGAACGCCCTGTCAGCTCAGGACAGAAGAGCCGAGTGCTGTCAGTTCAGTCCACAACTGAACAGATCCCACCGAGATGCGCTGGTTTCCATCATGGGGGAAGTTGCATGACAGATTTATTAACTCTAAAACAATAAAAGTTGGATTTAGTTGTTGCATATGTACCTGTGACATTTCGACAAGGTGGTTTATTTATTTTGCTGTCCGGTGGCGCCTGGCGAGGCCTCCTGTAAAACCTGGAGCCCAGGGACATGTCACGCTGCCAGTACGTCCGTGAACACTCGTGTTTGCAAGCAGCAGCTGGCATGTTGGAGTAAACACAAGCGGCAGCTGTCTTACTAAAAGTGTCTTTGCATCCAAACAGCGCTCTATTGTTCCTCTCTCCAAAGTCAGCAGTGTGGAGTCTGCAGAAACTCCTGCCCCGACATTTCAGCCGTTCAACGTCTGATTTTAAACGACATCATCCGGACACAGACACACAGACAATGCATGAAATAACCAGTTAGTGTCCTTGATGATGTCATAACTACTCATTGGCTGTAATCTCTGAACCAAATCTCCTGCAGCATCAGCACCAACCCAACCACATCCACCCATCCTACCTTCAGTCTGCAGCCTCCAGCAGATCAAACCTCCTCCTGCAGCAGCAGAACTTCAGCTTCTTTCCTGTTTTCTTGTCTCACATTCGCCTCCTGTTACTCAGCTTCACTTCTTCCTCTCTGCGTTTCTCTTAAGTTAAAATTCTTTGCCTCCTCTCTGTCTGAAACCTTTTGCCCCTTGTCACCAGTCAGCTTGTTGCTCCCCTCACTGAAACCCAGGCCTGTCCCGGACCCATGGCATCTCCAGGAGGGACACATCCAGCTTCCTGATTGGCTGGAGGGCACAGAGATGACCCGTATTAGGTCCTGCGAGGCGGGACTGCACTACTATAATAAAAGAGGGTGGAGAGAGAGATAAAGTTTGGGACACAGGCTGTGGTTACTGGAAGCCTGATGTATGGAAGCCCATTTCTGCCAGTCTATTAAAAAATAGCTAAAATTATCTAAAAAATAATGAGATAGTATCTCAAAATAATGAAATAGTATCTCACAATAATGAGATACTATCTCAAAATAATGAGATAGTATCTCAAAATGATGAGATAGCATCTCAAAATAAAGAAATAGTATCTCAAAATAAAGAAATAGTATCTCAAAATAAAGAAATAGTATCTCAAAATAATGAGATATGATCTCAAAATAAAGAAATAGTATCTCAAAATAAAGAAATAGTATCTCAAAATAATGAGATATGATCTCAAAATAAAGAAATAGTATCTCAAAATAAAGAAATAGTATCTCAAAATAATGAGATACTATCTCAAAATAATGAGATTGTATCTCAAAATAATGCGATACTATCTCAAAATAATGAGATACTATCTCAAAATAATGAGATAGTATCTCAAAATAATGAGATAGTATCTCAAAATAAAGAAATGGTATCTCAAAATAATGAGATACTATCTCAAGATAATGAGATAGTATCTCAAAATAATGAGATAGCATCTCAAAATAATGAGATAATATCTCAAAATAATGAAATAGTACCTCAAAATAATGAGATACTATCTCAAAATAATGAGATAATATCTCAAAATAAAGAAATAGTATCTAAAAATAATGAGATACTATCTCATTATTTTGAGATCATTTTGCTTTATTTTTTATTTTTATATAGACTGACGGAAATGGGCTTCCATACTGACGCAAACCGGCCTGCACACAAATAAAACTCGGTGTGTAAAGTTTATCATCAGAGGCGGGAAATGATGTTTGAAATGCAAAAATAGAACATCTACTGGAGCCTGAACCCTAAATTAGTTTTAAAACTGGACATTGAAGGAGCTCGTCTGATGGGAAGAGGAAGTCTGATAATGTCCAGGAGACCAGTTGTCAGAGATTTAGGAGGATCAGAGGGGACAAGTTGTTGGTGGTTTTGTTGGACCTGAGGCAGTGGCGGTCCTAGCCTCTTTGGCGCCCTGGGCGAGCAACCCCAATCTCCCCCCATCGGGTTGCTGCTAAATGGTGCCCCCAGCCTGCCGTGTGGACGGTAATGTTTTCCGCTGTTAACAAAATATGTCGTCCTAAGCAGCTAAGCAGTTAGCATCAGCAAGCTACAGCCTACACATCTCAGCTTCAACATATAATATGATCATGTTGTTCAGTTGTGGATTAAAAAATGTGTTTATGAGATTTTCTAACCATTTCGTTCCTTTTTATTATTTATTTATTTATTTATTTATTTATTTATTTATCTATTTACATTTTACACAATGCCCAAAAGTTTTCAGACATGAAGTTGTATTAAATGGGCAGTTGGAAAAAGTTTAATGACACGGAAAGTGTTAATAAATTATATAGATAAAAACTGTGTGGCTCAGATTTGTTTGTCAAAAACAACTTGTTTATTTACCTCACAGTATCTCTACAGAACTATTTTTCAGCAGCTGATGTTATTTTTATCCCAAATAACTAAAAATAGAACTAGCAGTGGTTGGATCTTGTTTAAGAGGAAGAAGGATGCATTTAAAGGAAGCAGCTGCTGGTTTTTCTTTGGGTTTCTGTGCATCTCTGACTGAAATCTAACTTTTTTTGTATAAATCTGCACATTTCACAAATCATCTGATTGTCCAGTAAACAAGTCAGCGATCAGGTGACCCAATCCATGCACCAAGGTCAGCGTTAACGTGGCAGTATTTGAGTGTTACTGATTTTTATTTGTTACCAAAGATTCACAACTATGAAGAACTTGGAGGCCAGCTGAAGCTTTGAGAACAATAAAAAAACTGAAATATTGGATCAGATCACGACTTTCTCAGATTAAATTACAAAATACGGTAACCTCTTGGGCACTCTGCAGAAATACTGAGTACATCTGGACACATGTCACCTAATTGTTAAAAGGTTCTAGTTCTTCAGAACTTTCCGTTTAGGTCACCGTACCAGACCGGTTTATTTATAAAGCACTTAAAACAGCAACAAATCAAAGTGTCCAGCGACAACAAAACAAGCAAAGGACACACAACAAAGTACATAGAACCAAATAGGAAAATATAAGAACTAAATGTCTAACATTAAGGTCAAATCAACTCACATATGAGGTGCTGTTTGTAAAGTTATAGTCATAAATTTACATCAATATTTTGGTTTATTTTGCCTTTAAAAATGAAAATATAGTTGTTTTTTTTATCCAAAATCATATTTTCACCATGTTATTCACACATTGATAAATGTCAATCACAGTTTTATTCATGAAAATGACCTCATCACAGTTTTATTCATGAAAATGACCTCATCACAGTTTTATTCGTGAAAATGACCTCATCACAGTTTTATTCATGAAAATGACCTCATCACAGTTTTATTCATGAAAATGACCTCATCACAGTTTTATTCATGAAAATGACCTCATCACAGTTTTATTCGTGAAAATGACCTCATCACAGTTTTATTCATGAAAATGACCTCATCACAGTTTTATTCATGAAAATGACCTCATCACAGTTTTATTCGTGAAAATGACCTCATCACAGTTTTATTCATGAAAATGACCTCATCACAGTTTTATTCATGAAAATGACCTCATCACAGTTTTATTCATGAAAATGACCTCATCACAGCTTTATTCATGAAAATGACCTCATCACAGCTTTATTCATGAAAATGACCTCATCACAGCTTTATTCATGAAAATGACCTCATCACAGCTTTATTCATGAAAATGACCTCATCACAGTTTTATTCATGAAAATGACCTCATCACAGCTTTATTCATGAAAATGACCTCATCACAGTTTTATTCATGAAAATGACCTCATCACAGTTTTATTCATGAAAATGACCTCATCACAGCTTTATTCATGAAAATGACCTCATCACAGTTTTATTCATGAAAATGACCTCATCACAGCTTTATTCATGAAAATGACCTCATCACAGCTTTATTCATGAAAATGACCTCATCACAGTTTTATTCATGAAAATGACCTCATCACAGCTTTATTCATGAAAATGACCTCATCACAGTTTTATTCATGAAAATGACCTCATCACAGTTTTATTCATGAAAATGACCTCATCACAGTTTTATTCATGAAAATGACCTCATCACAGCTTTATTCATGAAAATGACCTCATCACAGTTTTATTCATGAAAATGACCTCATCACAGTTTTATTCATGAAAATGACCTCATCACAGTTTTATTCATGAAAATGACCTCATCACAGTTTTATTCGTGAAAATGACCTCATCACAGTTTTATTCATGAAAATGACCTTATCACAGTTTTATTCA
>JBBPBX010057360.1:5496-22458 GCA_038048925.1 Garcialebias charrua
ATAAATATAAGCGTTTTAAACTCTTCCCACACTCTTGCAATATTTTCAACAATGTTTCTAAACTTTAAACTCTCTAAAAGAGTACAGAATGTCATGATTTCAGCCTTCTGCCTCCAGCTGCGCTGTGAAACCTGCCAGCGCTCTCTGCCACACCAATTTCTCAACTGCAGAGCAAAGTTTATCACATGTTGAGGGAGGAAGCTTCTCCTGCACCTGTGTCCACCTGTGGGCTGCACACAGGTGTAGCAGGTGCTATAAAAAATTTAATAAAAATTCAATGCCAATCGTGCGGCTCTTCCATCAACCAGCCAGTTGTGTATCATGTCCAATCTTACTTTGCAAAACCATGATAGAGTGAGTCCGTGAAAAACAAACCGCCAAGTAGCGAGTGACTATTTTACAGCGAAGGGACAGGAACACACTAACATCAGGCAGATAAGCAGATAACCAGCAGCAGCGTTGGAGTGGTGACCTCACCTCACAGGCTTTTTATACACTTTAGCTCATCAAAGCAAGGACTTGCAAGTGCATCTCCGATGGCGACATCTAGTGGAGAAAGCTGTAGGAGCAAAACCTTAGGACTCTTATGCCGGGTTCCCACCAAACGCGTCAAAACACTCCCAACGCACTATGTTTTCTGCTTGTCAACAGATGTCTGTTCACACCGAACGCGTCTGCAGACGCGCAGTGGGAGTAGCATCTGGCTCCTTTTCCGGTATAGTTTGTTTTGTTTTTTGTTTTGTTTTTTGTACACCGGGCAGACAAAATCAGCTGTTCGTGAGCCTCGTTACTACTTGAGTGGGTTTTCTACAAGCCGAACTGCAGCTCCAAAAGTCTTTGTTGAGATTAAAACTTTTTTTTAAAATGTTTTCATTCATTCATTCATTCATTCATTCAACCTTTATTTATACAGGCTAGCCTCGTTGAGTCACGTCATGTTTGGGGTGATCGTACGCTCGAGCGGACAGCGGCAACTGTAAAAATGCCAAGTTTCTTACCGGAGGCTGGTTTCTTCATGGAGGCTCATTAGGGTAAGTTTAAAAAGTCCAAAAAAAGTCCCGTCGTTGTTGCGTCATCACATAGCAGAGGCTCTCCCGATTGGCTGCTGCGATACGTCGAGCAGCCAAAGTTCAAATATTTGAACTTTGGCTGCTTGACGCCTCGGCTGCTTTGGACGCGTCGTGTGCGCGGAAAGAACTGCCGCGCTGCTTGAAAAGCTCAAAACGCACCACGCTTCGCCGCGAGGCGCCGCTCCTCCACATAGACTTTGCATGTAAAGTGGTTGCTTCGGCTGCCTGAAACGCGTTTGGTGGGAACCCGGCATTACAAAATGCTAATATTTCTAAAATAAATCTATACCAGTATTTCAGGTTTTTGTTGTGATGCTTCTGGGATGGTCATAAGAGAAAAAACAACAACAACTGATCAGACGTGAGGACACATCTGTCAAATTCTACCGATTGAATGTGAGCATTATTAAAATATTGGAAAACAAAAATCCTGGGTGAGATACATTTTCTTTTCTAATTTGACAAAGGAGATGATTGTGGACTTCAGAAGGAACAAACACACCCACGCCCCACTGAAAATAGGTGGGTCTGCAGTGGAAGTGGTCTCCAGCTACAAATACTTGGGTGTACACATGAATGATAACCTCAGCTGGAGCAACAACACCACCAGCCTGATCAAGAAAGGTCATCAGAGACTCTACTTCCTCAGACGGCTGAGACGTGCTGGTCTGAGCAGCCCAGTTCTCACCTCGTTCTACAGGTGTGCAGTGGAGAGCGTCCTGTGCTCCAGCATCAACGTGTGGCATGGAGGCTGCACAGTTGAAGAGAGGAAAGCTCTACAGAGAGTGGTGAAGGCTGCACAGAAGTCTGTTGGAGTCAGTCTCCCCACCATCACAGACATTTACACCTCCAGATGCAGGAAAAGAGCCACCTGCATCATGAAAGACCTCACTCACCCAGCACACTCACTCTTTGCCCCACTCCCCTCAGGACGGAGGTTGAGGAGCATCAAATGTAGAACCACTAGACTGAGGAACAGCTTCTACCCTGAGGCTGTTAGACTCATGAATAAATAAAATAAAAAATAAACACTGCAAAATATCACATTGTGCTGATGCTGATCTGTTTTCTTGTTGCTGTGTTCATCTGTGTTCATCTGTGACCATCTGCTCATACAAACTCATGTTCGTGCTGCTGTTTATTTCCACTATATTAGGCTTAGTGTATTACTAGTTGATGTTTTTCTTAGTTAATTCTAGATGTTATTACTGTTTTTCTCTTGCATTTGTTGTTGGATGTAACTGGGACCCCGTGTACATAATCTCGTTTTCATCACATGTACCACATGCGGTGCAAATGACAATAAAGACTCTCTGACTCTCTGACTCTGACTCTCTGAAATCAGATAGAAACAAATAATAATAATAATAATAATAATAAACTTTATTTGTATAGCACCTTCCAACAATGCCTTGCATTGACCAAGGTGCTTAACAGGATAAAAGGATGAAAAAAACTGGAACAATAAATCAATGAAAATAGAATAAGAAACAACAGCAATAAAAGAAGGCAATGGAAATAAAAAAATTCTACAAACTAAAACTTTTTGAACAAGAGGAAATAAAAAGGCAATGTAGATAAAAAATGTTACATATTAAAATCCCAAAAGTAATAACAGTTGCACACTGGAAGCTTATTTGAACTAGAGGAAATAAAAAGGCAATGGAAATAAAAAATGCTACATACTAAAATACCAAAAATAATAAAAGTTACACACTGAAAGCTTTTTTGAACAAGTGTGTCTTCAGTCTGGTTTTGAACAGAGTCAGATCAGAGGTGGCACGCAGCTCAAGGGGGAGACTGTTCCAGGCTTTAGGGCCGGCAACAGAAAATGACCGGTCTCCCCATTGTTTGTACCTTGAGTGAGGGACCTCCAGCAGGTGTTGACTGGCAGATCGTAAAGCTCTGCTGGGCTGATGGGCTTTCAAAAGTTCTGAGATGTACAGAGGTGCAAGTCCATTCAGAGCTTTGAAAACAAACAGGAGCAGCTTGAACTGTATCCTGAACTGAACCGGGAGCCAGTGTAAAGAGGACAGGACAGGAGTGATGTGTTCATATTTTCGTGTGTTGGTCAAAAGGCGCGCGGCAGAGTTCTGTACAAGCTGTAATCTGGAGATGGAGGATTGATTAATACCAACATACAAAGCATTACAATAATCAAGTCTGGAGGTCACAAAGGCATGGATGGCCTTCTCCAGATCAGCACGGCTGAGAAATGACTTGACTTTGGAGAGCAGTCGGAGTTGAAAGAAGCTGGTCTTGACAACAGAACTGATCTGTTTATCAAACTTTAAGTTGGAGTCAAGCTGCACTCCAAGATTTCTGACCACCGGGTTGAAGTGGGGGAGGGGGAAACCAACATTGGGACTGGGAAGGATGTTGCTGGTGTCATCAGGTGCACCAAATAAAATGCATTCAGTTTTATCTGTGTTTAGGTGGAGGAAGTTTTGAGAGAGCCAGTGCTTAATGTCATTTAAGCAGTTGACAAGAGTGTTTGAACTGAGTGAGGGGTTGGGAGTGACTGGCAGATAGATTTGTAAATCGTCTGCATACATGTGAAAAGACAGGTTATGACGTGCAATGATTGATCCTAATGGCAGCATGTAAAGAGAGAAGAGGACTGGCCCTAGAATAGATCCCTGTGGTACGCCAGAGGTCAGAGGGGTTGATGAAGAGGAGGACAGATCGCCTATCATGACAGAAAAAGTTCTCCCAGACAGGTAAGATTTGAACCACTCAAGCACAGCTCCCTGGAGGCCAACCTGCTGAGACAAGCGGTTGATTAGTACCTGATGGTCGACGGTGTCAAAAGCTGCTGAGAGGTCTAACATCACCAGCAATGCAGGGTTTTTTGCATCCAGAGACAGAAGAATGTCATTCTGTACTTTGAGCAGTGCAGATTCAGTGCTGTGACGAGCTCGAAAACCTGACTGAAATTTTTCAAACAGGTTGTTGAGTTCTAGAAACGATTGAAGTTGAGTAAAAACAATCTTTTCCAGGACCTTTGATAGAAATGACAGATGTGAAACTGGTCTGAAATTAGAGAGAGCTGTAGGATCTAGGCCTGGTTTTTTGAGAAGAGGCCTGACCACGGCATGTTTGAAAGCAGATGGCACAAAACCTGAAGATAGACAGCTGTTAATGAATGACAAAACACAAGGACCAATTACATCAAAGGATTGTTTGAACATTTTAGAGGGAATGATGTCCAGAGAACAGTTAGTTGGTTTCATCTGCTGAACCACCTTGGTGAGGTTAGGCAGTGAAACCAGGTCGAACTGGTCAAAAACAGCTGTGGTTATTGCAGACGCACAAGACTGGATGGTGTTGGATGAACTGACAATGTTCTGTCTGATAGAGTCTATTTTGTTGACAAAATAGCTCTGAAAGTCATCGCAGGTAGACTGTGTGGCAGTTTTCAGAACATTGACAGATGGGTTGATGACAGACTGGAGTGTGCTGAAAAGCGTCCTCGGCCGGTTGGAGCTGGTGGAGATTAAATTGGAGAGGTACTGTGACTTGGCCTGTTTCACAGCATTATGATACTCACAGAGACAGTCTCTCAGTATTCCTTGAGATACATGAAGCCGGTCGCGCTTCCATTTTCGTTCTGCTTTTCTGCAACGTTGTCGAAGAGCTCGCGTCGTTTCGTATGTCGTTCAACTGGTATGGATAGAAATAGAAGTTGTGAGGTTCATTCAGTGTGATTGAAGGGGCTTTATTAAAATAACTGCAATTGATTGATTGATCCTTAGTGGAAATGTGTAGATTTAGACTGAAAATAGCAAAATATTAGAACCCGAAGCTAGCTGCCTAATGAAAGCCCTGATGAAGGTTGTCTTTTTCTTTATACCTGGGCCAATTTTATCTTCTGTGCTTTTGTCATAAAACGTTACCTTCTAAATGAGAAGCTTCAACCATTGAACACATTTCTATCTATAAAACACTGAAATTATCCATAAAGGTTGAGCATTTTGTGAAGGAATACATATCCCTCACTGCCTTACATAGCAGAGATTTTAACTGAGATCATCTTGTGTGGATAAATGGTTAGGTTATAGTCTTGTGGCCAAATCTTGAAAATAAAGTCAGCTGTCACTCAAAATGCACATTTTGACTGACTCTCAACTACCACAGCAGGTCTGAGCCCAGTATGTCTACAAATGAATGTAATTTACCCATTTTTATGTTCTCTGTGGTCAGATAGCTGTGGTGGCCATCTTAAATTGAATTAACCCCAATATAAACTTAAACAATGAAAATTTGTCTATTGTACATTTAAATTGCAGAAGTTTGAATGCGAACATATCTAACATATCAGATTACTTAAATGAATTACATCAAAGTTTTAAAATAATAGCACTATCGGAGACCTGGTTAAATGAAAGAAATGTAAGTAATGCTTACATTGAAGGATATGCATTACATCATATGAACAGAAAAAACAAAAGAGGTGGAGGTGTGGCTATATTCATAAAAAATGAAATTAAATGTAAATTAGTTAGCGAAATGTCTATAATTGTTGATAATATGTTAGAAATGATAACAATTGAAATCATAAATAATAATGGAAAAATATCATTGTAAGTTGTGTTTATTGCTCTCCATCCTCAAACATTGAGTTATTTACTGATAAAATTTTAGAGTTGCTAGAAAATAGAATAGAATAGAATAGAATATATCTTTATTGGCATATTTGCACCAAGGTACAAAGTGTTGCAATTGGCGCACGCACCATTCTAAGAGGGACGTACGCACAGAAGCTGCAGCAGTATAAAACTGCGCCGCCAACAATCAGATATGGAAAAAGGAACATACAGTCGGGTAATCATGGTATTCAAAAAAGAATCTATCACATTTTGTCTTAGGACACTCTATGATAAAGTCCAAAAAACTCTACCAGCTTTAGCACGAATAAAGACAAGACATGTTGCATGTGATGACGACAAGCAGGGAGATTTAGTCCGTGAGTAATCATTTCAGATAAGCACAGTCTTGCAGATGGCTCAGCTCGGCTCCATCCGAACGCACACACAGAGACCTCTGGGGGGGGGGGGGAGGGCAGCGAGTTCTCAACAGCTTTCGACTCCAGGAGAAGTTTTGCAGACAGCCTTCTTTTCAAGGTCGCTCAGAGTCCCGATTAGATTAGTCGCTTTATTTATTTTCAGGTCAGGCCACAGTGTACTTTTGACTGCAGCCTTCCAAGTCCAGGTGCTGTTCAGGTCCAAATCGCCGAATCATGTGAGGTTCCGAGCTACAAATCCCCATCTGTGCCCTGATTGAGCCCGGACGGCTGTAAACGAGTCCCAAAACGCACCGCAGGTCCGCGGCTGTCCACCGCTGCTCCCATCGTGCGGTTCAGCTCGTACAACAGCTGGGACGTTGAGGTCATAGCCCGGATCAAAGAATCTTGCTGAGCAGGAAGTCTCGCCAGCGCGTTGATCGCCGCGGTAGCCTTCCTCAGCTTCCAGTAGCAGAAACCTCCGCCAACGCCAAAAAACAGAGTAGCTGCCACCAATATCCAAATAATCCACAAATCTTCCACGTCTTCGACAGAAAGAACGGTCAGACACATTGGCTTCCACTCGCTCCACGAGTCCATAATGTATCCCACCGCATGCGTGTCGAAGGGGCAAGCCGCTTCTCCTGGCCCGGTGTGCTTCGTGGAAAAAAATTTATCAATGGAGGAAACAGCCCACGTAATTAAATCCATTTCAAATTGGTTCGAGTGAGCGCTGAAGAGTTACAGACGAGACAAAATGCAAAAGCAGGGAGGAGGAAAAACTTAGGGAGGAGAGGAGCAAAAAGAGAAGCGACCTGCTTTGCCGAGAGCCGGAAGAAGAAAAAATAAAGAGCAGAAATAAAAAAAATATTTTTGTGTGGAGATTTCAATATTGATATGGGAAATATTACTGATTCGAATAATACCAGAACGTTCATAAATTCAATGAATAGTTCAAATCTGCATCCATTAATAACAAATCCAACAAGAATCACAATTCAAAGTGCTACAATAATTGATAACATTTTTACAAATATAAATAATGGTGATGTGCTGAGTGGCATTCTGAAGACTGATCTCAGTGTACCAGTCTTTATTATTTATAAAAATGATGTTGGAAGAATCAAATCCATCCCAAGAAAAAGTAAAATAATAAACACATCAAAAAAAGCATTAGAAAAATTTAGTCGATTTGGATACACATAAATGGGATGATGTGTATGTAGATGATGTAAATAAATCTTATGATAACTTTATGAATATTTTGGAGGTCCTATATAAAAAAAAATTGTGTACAAGAAAATTACAAAAGGAAAAATAACACTGATCATCCATGGATGACCAAAGGTTTGAGAAATGCATGTATAAAAAATCATCTGTATTCATGTTTCTTGAAATCTAGAACTCAGGAGGCTGAGGCTAAATATAAAAAGTACAAAAATAAATTAGTTGGGATTATAAGGAAACACAAAAAGGAATACTATAGCGATTTATTACATAAATGTGGTGGTGATATGCGTTCAACATAGAAAGTAATAAACAGTGTTCTAAAAAAGCATAAGGTTGGAACAAGACTCTCACAACATTTTGTGGAAAACGATGTTGAAATCCATGATGAGAGGGAAATTGTTAAAGGATTTAAAGCTCCACTGACATCATCAACTTTCCATAAAATGGCACAACATATATATATATATTAAGATTGACCTCTGATCGTCTTTGCTAAAACAATGTTAAATTAATTAAAATTCCTCTCAAAAATAGTTTAAAATTAGCGCCTTTTTTTAAATGATAAATATGGATTTTCCCGTCGCGCGATTATGACGTCAGACACAGACTCCGTCAACTGCGCACATTGATACAATGGACGAAGATGCAAAGGCATCCGTCCAATTTAGCCATTTAAAACGTTATATTTTAGCGGTTTGTCTTCAGAGAAGCCAAAGTCTGTGGCGGTTCTACTCACGGGCCCGTGCCCGTGTAAGATGGACCCTGGCCCGCCCTCCGAGCAGAAGCGGAACCAATGCTCATGGCACATACCGATACCAGCCTTGTTTACGTATCGATCCAACCCATGATGCACGTTGGCTTCAAACTATGGAATGGATTTCCTGAACGGAGGCTTGTCTCATGAACCCAGAGTAACAAGACCCGCCTCACATTCAGGAAATCCAGTTCATAGTTTGCAGGCAGCTACAAGCGTGAGGGGCTGACTGAGTACTCTGTTGGGTTTGTTTTGACATCGTTTGGAAAGAGCGGGTCGTTTGTTCATGGATTGTTTACATGGAGCTGGACGCTTGTTTCTTTCGCAAGATGGATTGTTTACATGGAGCTGGACGCTTGTTCCTGTTGCAAGATGGATTGTTTACATGGAGCTGGACGCTTGTTCCTGTTGCAAGATGGATTGTTTACATGGAGCTTGGACGCTTGTTCCTGTGGCAAGATCGATTCGGACAACACTGGTGAGTGCATGCTAGCAGCTAGCCGACTTTTCATCGTAACATGTGCGTTGTGTCACGGAAATATTTTACACTCAACACCGCAAGACAACAACGTTCAATGTTTGCAGAGCAGAGCTATATAAACACATCTGCGTCACATTAAACCGCGGTCAAGTTAGTTTTACGCCGGACATTCCATCGAGCTCAGGGCTTCAGCCAGCGGTGTGTTTTTCTTTTTCATGCCGGGTTGTGCGCTCTGATTACGGCAGCTGTTTCAGCTCCCGCCTGGGAGCTCCGTGGCTTCGCATCATAATACAGCTACTAATATAAAGCATGTAAAACACTAAAAACGGGAACATGTCTGTGTTGGTTTATGCCAAGAACTGAAAAAAAATTATAACCTGCTGTTTACTCGAAATAACTTTGGCTTCTCTGAAACATAAAGTTTTAAATGGCTAAATCGGACGGATGCGTTTGCATCTTCGTCTGTGTCTGACGTCATAATCGCGCGACGGGAAAATAGTATTTATCATGTAAAAAAAAGGCGCTAATTTTAAACTATTTTTGAGAGGAATTTTAATTAATTTAACATTGTTTTAGCAAAAACGATCAGAGGTCAATCTTAATATATATATATATGTTGTGCCATTTTATGGAAAGTTAAAAGATGATGTCAGTGGAGCTTTAATAATTATTTTGTAAATGTTGGGTCTAATCTCGCAGTAATGATTCCTAAAATAGATATTAATGTTAGAAATATAAAAATGGGTTGTGCTAGCAGTATGTTTCTGGATGGAACAAATGAGGAGGAAATTATGAAAATAGTAAATAATATTGCAGATAAAAGATTAAAGGATTGTGAAGATTTGGATATGGTGGTAGTAAAGGAAATAATAAGTCATGTCATTGTGCCATTTACATATACTGTATCTGTAATTTGTCATTTTCAAAAGGCATTTTTCCTGACAGAATGAAAATTGCTAAAGTAATTCCTCTTTATAAAAATGGTGATATGTGTGTATATAGTAATTACAGACCTATATCACTTTTGCCACAATTCTCAAAAATTCTCAAAAAATTATTTGTGACTAGACTGGATAGATTCCTTGCCAAACAAAATATTCTGAGCAATAGTCAATATGGTTTTAGATCAAATAATTCTACATCCATGGCTTTGATGGAATTGATGGAACAAGTTACAACAGCAGTTGATGAAAAAAAACATTGCATAAGTTTATTTGTGGATTTAAAGAAGGCTTTTGATACTATTGATCACACCATCTTAATTTCTAAATTAAATCAATATGGTATCAGAGGACCTGCATTGCAGTGGATCAGTAGTTATCTGACAGATAGAAAAAAGTTTGTTCAGATGGATAATGTACATTCTAATTTACTCAGAACTTCATGTGGAGTACCACAAGGTTCAGTCCTTGGACCCAAGTTGTTTATTTTATATATGAATCATCTAATTGAAGTGTCTGATATCCTCAAATGTGTTTTATTTGCTGATGATACCACTTTCTTTTGTTTGGGTGAAGACTTGGAACGGATGTTTGTGGTGATAAAAAATGAGTTCGAAAAAATAAAAATTTGGTTTAAATGAAATAAGTTATCATTGAATATTGATAAAACCAATTTTATGATATTTAGTAATAAAAAATAACTTTGGATTTTTCTTTTGAAATTGATGGTATTAAGATATGTAGAGTAAATGAGGTTAAGTTTCTGGGTGTAATTATTGTCGACAGACTATCTTGGAAACAGCATACAGTATATCTGTTGTTAAAACTAAAATATCTAAATCAATTGCAGTATTGTATGGAGTACGGGATTTGTTAAATAATAATGCTTTCCATTTGCTTTATAACACAATTATAGTTTCGCATTTAATTTATTGTGTAAATGTTTGGGGTACAGCATGTAAGACAACCACTAAGCCTATTTTTATTTTGCAAAAAAGAGCTGTAAGAATCATAATGAGGAAATCTTATTGTCATCCTTCTGGTACTTTGTTTTGTCAATTGAAATCACTTAAGTTTTATGATTTGGTTGATTATAACATTCTTTTTCTTATGCATAAGGCTCATACTTCCTCACTGCCATCTAACATTCAAACCTACTTTGTGAAAAGGATTAGTTGCTATAATTTAAAGGGAATAGAAATGTTTGTCAAACCTAAGTTTAGAACCAGTTTAAAGGGTAGGTCTACTGCAATAAGAGGAATTGATATTTGGAATAGACTAGAGGACAATGTAAAAAATGTGAAGTCTATACAAATATTTAAGAAAATGATTAAAACTATTCTGTTGAAGAGTTACATTTAAGTTGATTCTAATTTAACAAATTATAATAGGTATTTTGATGTGACTGTATAATTCTGATGAGACTATACTTTTGTATTACAAATATGTATATTAATGTTTGAATTGATAGTTTGAATTGATTGTTTGATAAGGAGCAGACATGATAAGAAATGTTTTCTTCTTCTGCTTCCTTTCATTTTATGTTTTTGTTTAATTTTTCTTTTAAAAATTGTCATTGTTTTAATATGAAATGAATAAAAATATACAATACAATACAATACAATTTGTAGAGCTCCATCAAGTGATTGATTTCTGCAGGTTTATAAAATCAGTGACATATTTTGCTAACAGGGTTGACTCAAAATATTTCAAGACAAATTTTTAAATATCTCCTTCAAGCTAGTAGAACTCATAATACATTTTGGGAGTCAGTTTCATTTACTAAGACCACAGATTTTACCTCATTGTTTGAAACAGAGGCAGCAAGGTGGCATAAATGGTAGAGCTGCTGCCTCTCAGCAAGCAGGTTACCCTGGTTCAAATCCTGGTTCGGGGGCCTTTCGGGTGGAGTTTGCATGTTCTCTCTGTGCTGCGTGGGTTTTCTCCAGGTACTCCAGTTTCCTCCCACAGACCAAAAACATGCATGTTAGACTGATTGTTAACTCTAAATTGTTCCTAGGTGTGTGTGTGAGAGAGAATGGTTGTCTCGATTGCCTCTATGCATCCCTGTGGAGGACTGGAGGACTGTCCAGGCTGATATATTTTGCTAACAGACTGACACAAGGACACACACAGATACTGGCAAAGCATTAAAACTCTGAATCAGCCTTTTGGTGGCAGGTGATAAACAANCAACAACACCACCAGCCTGATCAAGAAAGGTCATCAGAGACTGTACTTCCTCAGACGGCTGAGACGAGCTGGTCTGAGAAGCTCAGTCCTCACCTCCTTCTACAGGTGTGCAGTGGAGAGCATCCTGTGCTCCAGCATCAACGTGTGGCATGGAGGCTGCACAGCTGCAGAAAGAAAAGCTCTACAGAGAGTGGTGAAGGCTGCACAGAAGATGTTGGAGTCAGTCTCCCCACCATCACAGACATCTACACCTCCAGATGCAAGAAGAGAGCCACCTGCATCATGAAGGACCCCACTCACCCAGCACACTCACTCTTTGCCCTGCTCTCCTCAGGAAGGAGGTTGAGGAGCATTAAGTGTAGAACCACTAGACTGAGGAACAGCTTCTACCCTGAGGCTGTTAGACTCATGAATCCCTAATCAGGATAATCACTATGGGGAAAAAAATCAATGTGATGCCACTTGATTGTTGATATGTGCTGGTGATTATCCATCATGCTGATCTCATGCTGCTCATTTGTTTCATGCTTCTGTGTTCATTTGTACTCATCTGCTCACACAGACTCATGCTCATGCTGCTGTTGTTCGGTGTATTGTTTTTGGACTGCTAGTGCTTAGCGTTATCAAGTCTGTATCAACGTTGACCCCCAAGTAAGCAGACTGATTCAGTAAAGACAGAGACAGGAATACAAAAAGGTGAGTGAACTTTATGCTTACAGGTGGATTAACATCGTCACAGCTGCAAGGGAGGAAAAGATAAGGTGAGTATGGGTTCTGGTGATATTTGATCATATTGAATCCTTGTAATAGAGAATAACTCCATACTGTTTGTTTTGCAGGTGTAGGCTGAGAAGGAGAGGAGAGGTCCTGGGTTTTGCAGGAGATCCAAGTTGTAACAATAAGAAGGAGAGCGATGGAGGAAGAAGAGTGACACTTTCTCCACCCCCTCCACTACATTTATTTTATTTATTTAGCTCTCGTTAAATTGGGGGCACCAGCTGGTCAGTTTACTGACCAACAACAACTTAATTAATATATTCACCCTTTAATGATCAGAATCAGTCACTGAAGTAGAATCTGTTAATTACAGGGAGTTTTATACCAGAACAAATGAATATTCATCTGAATGAAGAGACCAACGTTGTCTTTGAAGTTTTATTACAAAAATAATCAAATGAAAATCAACAACAATAAAAAATAGACAATAATAATGAATCAATCAAGACTTAATTCTCTTATCTAAGGCAAAATTCACTCTTTGAACAGGAATTATTTCAGTTTTGCACGTGCATGAATTTTCGACAAAGTTTGGCTATTTTAATAAATAGTTTACTTTGGATTTTGGTTGAACAAAGTTATTTAATCTGATCAGATAAAATAATTTATCATCACTGCAGCCAGCAAATTCTTTACCAAGTTGCATCAGCTTCAAATAGCATAACCAGACCAAGGCATCATGTCACTAGGTTCTGCTCCTTACCAGGTCAGTGTTGAAGGGATCACTCGTCTTTCTGGGTTCTCTGGTGGATCAGACCAGACACACCATGAGGAGGACTTGCCGGGAACTGTCCAAGGTAGCTGATCATCACTGTGACAGCTTCAGGGGTCTGAGGGCAACCGCTGATGAGAAGCTGCACCGTCCATCAGTACTTTCTGCACGTTTGGACTTCAAGCCAAGAACGTCAGTCTTGCAGTGGAAAAAGGCTTCATCTTCTGCAGTTATTTAAACCTCTAACAATTGTAATTTGAGCAACATGTGTAGAGCTGCTGCCTCTCAGCAAGCAGGTCCCTGGTTCAAATCCTGGTCCGGGGGGCCTTTCTGGGTGGAGTTTGCATGTTCTTTCCGTGCATGTGTGGGTTTCCTCCGGGTACTCTGAATTTCAGAATTACTGAATTTCAGAACTTTGAAGGTGAGAACAACAATGAAAAGAATGTGCATTTCAGTCATTGGAGTGAAGATTTGGAATAAATTCACCAAAGAGTTGAAGCAAAGTCCAAGCATGAGGTATTTTAAGAAAAGACTAAAAATTGTTATTATTCAAAAGTATAAAGATGATCAAGGGTGAGAAATTGGATGGTAATGATAGAACTGAGGATGATTTGGACAATTGTGTGCTGATCTGTGTATATGTGTGTAAATATATGTGGATGTGTAAATAAGGAAATGTTATCTATGTATTTATGCAGGTAGATGTGTATGTATATCTACGTGAGTATGTATATGTAGATACTTTTATCTAGTCCAGAAAATACTGTTAGTTATTTTTATTATTTATTATTATTATTATTATTAAAATTAATATTACTTCTTTTTTTCAGGAAGGATATTGGCAACAGGAAGACTATTTATCCTATGATTTATTGAATGGATAAGGGGTATGATAATATAAGTTAAACTTCATCATGCTCCTTTTCAGACTCACAGTCACCATTAGAGGAAAGGAAAAGAAAAAAATGTATATTAGCATATAAAAATTGGGTATGTTTATTTGATATTTAAGATTGTATATATACTTGGAAACATGAAATTCTCATTATGTTTTGTGGTGAAATGTCTGTCTGAAATAAAATTTATCATCATCATACTCCGGTTTCCTCCCACAGACCAAAAACATGCATGTTAGGCTGACTGGCAACTTAAATTGTCTCTAGGTGTGAGAAAGTGAATGATTGTTTGTCTTGTTTGTTTCTATGTGTGGCCCTGTGATGGACTTGCGACCCGTCCAGGGTGTACCCCGCCCCTCGCACGGTGATTGCTGGACATTGGCACCGGCGACCCCGTGACCCAAAATGGAAGAAGTGGGTAAAAGATAATGGATGGATGGATGGATGTTTATCTGTTCAGGAGTTGAACAAGTGGACCTTGACATGACCTCTAAGATTTGGTCCACAGATGAACCATCTTCCGATTTGGAGCCGGAGACCATTAGCTCAGTTCGGGGGTCCGAGGCAAACTGCCTTTTACACAAAGAGACTTTGTGTAAAACAACAGCTCTGAGAATATTTTGACTAACTAGGGACCATTGTGATTACCCTCTGAAGAAAACAGCTTCAGCTCAAAGACTGCTCACGACAGGTGTCTCTGAAGTATTAGTCACTTTCTGAAAAACAGAACAGAGAAATATGTTATCCACATTGTAATATTTTACATGATTTCATTATAATGGTTGAAACCAACCATCAAATTTATTCATGTTCACACTTGTTAAAAAATAAAACAAACTTCAGTAATGATTTGTTTTTATTTTATTTTTAGAAATATAGGAAGAAATAAGATGAACATTTGTCAGACTGTAGCTGACTCTGTGTCCAAGGACAGGAAATAAGTGGAAAAACATCAGACATTATTGAAGTCAGAGGTAATTTTAAAGGACACGATTCATGGTGAGTCTGGAAGATGAATATCAGTCAGGGGTCATAATTTGAGTAGTGCAGCTTCATGCTACATATTCCCCCACTAGGGACTCGAGGCCAGTCCAGATGGCCATCGAGTCACTATAAACCAAATCCATGAGCCATCAGAAGAAACTTTGATGGGGTCAGTCTTGACACCATGAAAATCTTTGCAGTCTAAGTCTTGAAGAACAAAGTTAAGAGGTGTCCGATGACACCCTCCTACTGTACTGTAAGGATGGCTCCCTCTGTTGGTCTGTCTCCCTCCTTACACATTGTCTCCCAGGTCTACGTCTCAGACTCGGGTGTTATGATTTTAGGTAATTAGGGTGTGTATATTAGTTTGCGTTCATGTGTGTATCATTGTCGGGTCATTCGTCCGTTCCCCTGGTGTGTCGTGTCTCTGCTTCAGTACAGCTCCTGGGTTTTGTGAGTACATCCCGTCTGTCCTTGAATTTCTTGTATTACAGCCACAGTTTGAGCTTTCAGTCATTAGGTTTTGTGATTACTGCCACGTCAGTGTTTGATTTTGTTTTATTAAAGTGTTTTGTTTTACTACTCGTGCCTCTGAGAGTCTGCCTGTCTGCACCACTGGGCTCATCCCTCCAACACCATATCGTATTGTGACAAAAACAAATTGGACTTCACTCTAGCTCAACAATCACTTCAGGATTTTGGAGCGCAACAAGGTTAGGGATCATGCAGATTGGTGATGTTAATGTTAGCAGTGTTAGTTCAATTAACCCCCACTAGTAACTCTGGGGTTCACTGTCTCACCCCCACTAAAAATTTGTGGTTTTGTTAGTTTACTTCTGTTAGCTGTCTCATTTTTGTTACAACGTTTAGTATCTAGTTTGTGTGATCCTTGCTATCAGTAAGTTTGGTGAAAGGTTTATGAAGCCTGATCTGATTTCTATGAACCCATTTAAATGTTGGTTCCTTTCGTCCCTTGGTAATTTTGATCTGGTAGACAACTGGAGAAAGTTTATCAGTGATAGTGTAAGGTCCAGTCCACCGTGGCATAAGTTTGCGAGCGAGTTTTCTGGTTTCAGCCATCGTCTGGCCAGTCTTTGGAGCAAAGATGTAGTACCAGATTTTGTCCTCCACTTGGAGCTCGTCATGTGATGCTTTCTGATCATAGTAAGCCTTGCGTCCTTCAGCAGTTTTCTCTAAAATTTCTTGGGCCAAGGCAACAGTGGCTTGCAGATGCTTGTTTAAGTCTGTCATGTACTGGTGGGTGTTGTATGCAGTAGTAACACAGGCGTCACCTGATTGTAAAGCAGGTGCAATGGAAGTTTCATCTGTCTACCAGTCATCATCTTGATGGAGATATGCCAGTAGATACATGTGGGGTTGCGCGGAATGCCATCAGGACGAGGGGCAGTTTGATGACCCAGTCTCAATGGTTAGTTGCTACTAGGGATGGGGCCGATCCGATCCAGTATCGGTATCGGTATCCGATACCAGCATTATTTAAGTATCGGGTATCGGATCAAACCTGCCGATACTTTTCCGATCCAGCTTCAAAGAGCACTTGTGTTCAATCACAATCTGTGACTGCCCTTTTTAACATTGTGTGAGATAAACCCAATGAAGACACTCTTAAGCCTTACAATAGGGGGTTCCCTATTGTAAGGCTTAAGAGTGTCTTCATTGGGTTTATCTCACACAATGTTAAAATGAATAGTTTGGGTGCAAAAGTTTCATTATACAGAGTCAAATACCTGAACAGTATCGGATCGGGAAAGTATCGGTATCGGTCGATACTGAGTTAATAAGTATCGGTATCGGATCGGAAGTGAGAAATGTGGATCGGTGCATCCCTAGTTGCTACATACTTCTTTAAGATGCTCAAACTGTACGGTTTGCACGTTCAACTTGGCCTGACGCTTGGGGAT
>JBBPBX010057362.1:0-22458 GCA_038048925.1 Garcialebias charrua
CAGTCACGTAAACAGGATTGTTAAAGCCTGCTTTTTCCAGCTGAGGCAGCTGTCTAAGCTGAAGCCCATACTACCCAGAACGAACCTTGGGACAGTAATCCATGCTTTCATAACATCGAGGCTCAATTACTGCAATTCACTTCTGTTCTGAATCAGTCAGTCCTCCATTGCACGGCTACAGCTGGTCCAGAATGCTGCAGCCCGATTCTTAACTTGTACAGGCCATAGAGAGCACATCACACCAGTTTTGGCCTCCCTGCACTGGCTACCCATTCACCTTCGGATCCAGTTCCAAATACTCATGTACGTTTTTAAATCTCTGAACAGTTCCGCACCACCCTATCTCACTGACCTTCTGCAGCCATATGTCCCACGGCGCTCTCTGAGGTCAGCAGACCAGATGCTTCTCTCAGTCCCAGATACTCGCCGTAAGCTCAGAGGTGACAGGGCTTTCTCAGTTGCAGGTCCAAGACTGTGGAATGAGTTGCCACACTGAGTGTCAGGCAGGCTCCCACTCTCACAGTCTTTAAGTCTCGCTTGAAAACCCACTTCTATTCTCTCGCCTTTAACACAGTGTGATTTGCTTTGATCCTCTCTGTAATATACACTGTTCGCCATTTTAGTTAGTTTCTGTTGCTATTTGTACCTATATTTTTATTTTATGTTTTCCTGTCTGCTGTGCTTGTTTGTTTCTATTGTACAGCACTTTGGTTGGCCTCGTTGCTGTTTAAGTGCTCTATAAATAAATTGGTATGGTATGGTATATGAATATTTTTTTATTCTAAACACCAAATCTTCTTGTACTGATGGGTTTTTGTTCTGAATGATGTTTCAGCTTTTTACTCATAATAACAAATAAACAATGTTTATATTCTCATGTACATTATTTGTGTTTTGTCTGAATTTATAGCTAAACAAACCTTAAATTTAAAGTAAACTTGAAACACACAAAAAAGGTTAATCATTCCATCTGGACCAGTTTCTTTAAGGGAGAAATGTTTCGTCTTCCTTCCAGAAAACTTCATCAGTCTGTGTCCTGCCAGCCAGATGTTTCTGTCAGTTTCCTTCACTGCTGTGTTTCAAGCCAACCTCCTGTTGGAATCTCAGAAGTTTTTAACACATGCAAAATGACCATCTGTCCAAAACACTCAAACATCTTGATTAACAGTCATGTGCAGGGGTCTGCAACCTTTATTACCAAAAGAGCCATTTCGCCCCTCTTCTGCCAAAGAAAAATAGTCTGGAGCCGCAACACATAACATAACTTGTAAAAATTGTAATCTTATTTTAAACATTTACTGAACCTTATTTTTTGTTACAGAAAAGAGCTATAAGAGTAATTACCAGAAAAAACTATTGCCACCCATCTAGTACATTGTTTCATCAATTGAAGTTGTTAAAATTCAGTGACTTGGTGGATTATAATATTTTGTCTGTCATGTATAGAGCCCATAAAAAAGAATTACCATGTAATATCCAAATACTTTTTGTTAAACTTCAAAGCTGTTATAATTTAAAGGGAGAAGACATTTTTGTTAAACCTAAATACTGTACAGAACAAGTTCGAGGGGTCGGTCAAGCTCCATTCAGGGAATTGGTTTGTGGAATGTTTTGGAGACTGAAATTAAAAATGCTGCTTAATTATTTTTATTTAAGAAATTAATGAAAACCAAATTATTACAGAAATATATATGAATTAGTTTTTTGCGTGTCATTTTGTAATTCGATAATTAGGATTTATTTTCTATTTGGTTACTTATTTGATGATTTTTTTGTTTGTTTGTTTGAACTGACTGTTTGAAAAAGGGGGCAGATATAAAAAAAATTTCTTCACTCTGCCACCCTTCATTTTATTTCTTGATATTGTATTGTTACATTTGTGATTTTTTTGTGTGTTACATTTTAAAATGAATAAATTTAATACAAAAATAAATAAAAAACTGTTACAACCACTGAAAACAACAAACAGAAGTGCAATGAGATCTGTGCTCCCCTCATACTGTGCCCCATCAGTAGACACTGACACCAGGTGACTGGTGCTTATTCCTTTAGTTTTTAGACAACTCACAACAGCCCCACAAATGTCCTGGCCCCGTGTTTGGCCCTTCAGGGGTAGGAGTTCTATCAGTTCCTCATGCGGCCCATCAGCGTTCACATATCATCTGCATAAAAGTGCTGTCTGCTCAATATCGTTTGCATCACTTGACTCATCACAGGCAATTGAAAAAACTTGAGCTGAATTGATGTCACAAATTTGCTTACTGTTTGTTGCTATTTTAATGGTCCTGTCCTTAACGGTCTTTGCAGAGAGAGGCATTTCTCTAATTTTCTGAACAATTTCATCTTTATTCTTTTTTTATTTTTTTATTTTTTTAGATGGCCTCCCTTCTCACCTAAAGCATCCTCTCACACGATACGAATTTTTTTATTTATTTTTTTTGTAGAGAGAAAGGAAAGACAGAAAGTAAGACAACAAAACAACAATTATCCACACAAAAAAAAGCATGCAAGGCAAACATATCCAAACTCCATCTGCAATCCTGCAAATGACAGAAAACAGCAACACATGCATAAAGAATAATAACATTCATGGAGACAGCGAGATGCAGATGGGGATCAGCTCCCCCCGCATGATCCACGGCTCTGGAAGCGGTGCGGGTGGGGGAAACCCCACCCCCCGCACCGCACCGCACTGCTCCCAGGGACCGCATGATCTGCGGCTCTAAAAGCAGCAAGATCCAAACGTGGGGCCAGTTCTTCCCGCTGCACCTGCAAGCAGGGAGATGCTGGCGCGCGCGCGGGGAGGGGGGGGATTTGTCAGCTTTCCCCCCCACCCGCACCGCTTCCAGAGCCGTGGATCATGCGGGAGAAGCTGACCCCCGTCTGCATCTCGCTGTCTCTAGAGCCGCGGATCATGCGGGGGAGCTGAAACACCCCCCTCCTCCCCCGCGCGCCAGCATCTCGCTGCTTGAGGGGCCGAGACAGCATGATCTGTGGCTCTGGAAGCAGCGCGATGCGGCGGGGGAAGATGACAGTTTCACACCTCGATGCTTCACCTATTTACAGTAGTAAATAAATAGAAATAATAATAATATATATACAAAAGTTAAACTTACATTTTCATGCTTTTTTATTTATTTATTTGTCAAGTGCAAGGCCAAAGGGAGCCACTACAAGGAGGCTAAAGAGCCGCATGCGGCTCCGGAGCCGCGGGTTGCCGACCCTTGATCCAGGGGGTACTTCTGGGACATTTGGGCTAAATCTTTGTCCCCCAAATGTCCCAGTTTGATCACTTTATTCGTAACTGGAGCTTTATAGGGATATGGTCATAACTCAAGGGGATATGAGGGTCCACCCAGGGGGTACTTCTGGGACATTTGGGCTAAATCTTTGTCCCCCAAATGTTCCATTTTGAACACTTTATCCATAACTGGAGCTTTATGGGCGTACAGTATGGTCATAACCAAAGGGGACATGAGGGTCCACCCAAAGGGTACTTCTGGGACATTTGGGCTAAATATTTATCCCCCAAATGTCCAAGTTTGAACACTTTATCCGTAATTGGAGCTTTATGGGGGTATGATCATAACCCAAGGGGACATGAGGGTCCACCCAGGGGGTACTTCTGGGACATTTGGGCTAAATTTTTATCCCCCAAATGGCCCATTTTGAACACTTTATCCGTAACTGGAGCTTTATGGGCGTATGGTCATTACCTGAGGGGACATGAGGGTCCACCCAGGGGGTACTTCTGGGACATTTGGGCTAAACCTTTGTCCCCCAAATGTCCCAGTTTGAACAGTTTATCCATAACTAGAGCTCTATGGGGGTATGGTCATAACCCAAGGGGACATGAGGGTCCACCCAAGGGTAATTCTGGGACATTTGGGCTAAATCTTTGTCCCCCAAATGCAAAGGTGGGCACAGACCGCTAGAGAGCGCTAAAGCGCTAATCCGCTTACAGCGGACCTAAACTTTTTGTCAGCGTTTTTGTGGTTTGACTAACTTTTATAATTCATAAGCGGATTTGTGCTATTTTTATTTAAAATGCAGTACCGCTAATAACTAATTATCTATCAGTAAAAACCAATAAACTTATTTAGAGGCTCTTATGCTGGCTCCGTAGCTGCTTGTTTTACCTTTTTTCCCCACCGTAAAGAGCAGAGAGGAGGGAGGGTTGGAGGGGGAGGGAGCAGAGCGGAGAACAGACTCGGATCTACCATGTAGGCAAATGATGCCGTTGCCTGGGGATCCCAATCAGCAGGGGCACCGGCCCCGCCGCGCCCCGGCCAGTCACCTACATCCCTAACATTGATCCTGCTTGTTAATGTACATTTAACATAAAAATAATTATAGTTACGATGAAAACGATCATTAAATACGCAATACAAAAACCGGTCGATTTCTGTATCCCCCTACTAAAAAATGGACTATTCCATCTTGACATCTTCCGGGTCAGAGGTGAACTCGGGGGCTAATTCTGTGGCTAGCTGGTTGTGCTGGGTTTCTTGGATAAATCCGCAGAGAACCCCGCTGTTTCAAGCCAAATTAACGCGGCCGGAGGATTTTATTGTGTGTTTTGTGTCGACCACTCGACGGTGAGTCGTTAGTTTTATGTATTTTAGTTACTTTTCATTAAATCTGTTGACTACCTATAGAATCTTGACATCTTCCGGGTCAGAGGTGAACTGGACGCTAACTCTGTGTCTAGCTGGTTGTGCTGGATAAATCCGCAGAGAACCCCGCTGTTTCAAGCCAAATTAACGCGGCCGGAGGATTGTATTGTGTGTTTTGTGTCGACCACTCGACGGTGAGTCGTTAGTTTTATGTATTTGGGTTACTTTTATGTATAAATGCGGTGGCGACACACCCGTGTATTTGAGATTTAAAAGTGGTTTTAGGGATTAAAAGATCATTCTCTTTTTTGTTAATTTCGTGGCCGAATAGAATATATGTACGTAAAGTATTAAATAAATCCTTTGATTTTTGTAATTTCATCCTTTTAGGATCATTTTAGTTACTTTTCAGTTGGCAGTGTAGTGCAAATATTGCATAACGCTGCCGGCTACCAATTGTCGAATATAAATAGCGGATTAGATTAGCTTCCCCTAATTTTCATAAGACATTTGTGCTTTTGAAATTGTGGACCTAAAAAAATTAATAAGCGTTTTAGAAATTGTGGAACTAATTTTTTGATTAGCGTTACCCACCACTGCCCAAATGTCCCAGTTTGAACAATTACTACCACTACCAAGGGAGTATTCCTGAGCCATAAAGGTCCATCCAAGGGGTACTTCTGGGACATTTGGGCTAAATCTTTGTCCCCCAAATGTCCTGGTTTGAACAATAACTACCACTACCTGGGGAGTATTCCTGAGCCATAAGGGTCCACCTAAGGGGTACTTTTAGGACATTTGGGCTAAATCTTTGTCCCCCAAATGTCCCAGTTTGAACATGTGTCAATTAAGTGTAGGTACGCAAGTTCGACTGTTGAGCAAGCTTCCAGGCTCCAGGTAGAGGAGGTACCAGTTAGGGTTTTACCTAGGCATCAGTGTCCCTTCCCTGGGTATAGAACAACCAACTCCCCCAAGGTACGTGTGGTTCTTCTTTACCCAGGTCTCAGTGTCCCTTCCCTGGGTATAGAACCACCGACTCTCCCAGGGTACGTGTGGTTCTTCTTTACCCAGGCCTCGGTGTACTTTCCCTGGGTATAGAACCACCAACTCCCCCAGGGTATGCGTGGTTCTTCTTTACCTAGGTCTCAGTGTCCCTTCCCTGGGTATAGAACCACCTACTCAACTAGGGTACACGTGGTTCTTCTTTACCCAGGTCTCAGTGTGCTTTCCCTGGGTATAGAACCACCAACTCCCCTAGGGTATGCATGGTTCTTCTTTACCCAGGCCTCAGTGTCTTTTCCCTGGGTGTAGGACCACCGACTCCCCCCTGGTACGCATGGTTCTTCTTTACCTAGGTCTCAGTGGACAATTGGGAACAATTGGGACATTTCAGTAATAAGACATTGTATCATTTTGTATGGGACAATTGAGAACAATTGGGACATTTCAGCAACAAGACATTGTATAATTTTGAATGGGACAATTGGGAGAACATTTGGAACATTTCAGCAACAAGACATTGATATTTTGAATTGGGACATTTCAGGTACATTATAATGGGGAGGTTTTTAGCACAAATGTCCCATAATGCCTACATTACCCACAATCCCCTTCGGTTTCCCTAATGTCCGAGCTTCGTAGTTCATTTTTAGCTCAAATGTCCCACTGTGCTTTCGGTGTCCCTAATGTCCTTATGTGACCCTAATGTCCTGCAGTGCCCCCCATCAAACTTGTGCTCAACCCCCCACACCGTAACTAGGTCAAAGTTGAAATCAATTAAGGCAGAATTTCACTAATATCTCGGCTTCCATTTGGCCTAAAGACTCGGGACCACCTCCGTAGTAAAGATGGAGTCCGGCCCCACGATCCGATGTGATTTGGTGCACGCAAGTGGGCGTTTTGATATCAAAAAATGCTAAATATGCTTAGAAATCGCAGTTTTCGGGTCAAATTTCAAAGGTCAATAGCTCTGGTCAGGAAAGTCCCAGAAACCTCAAACTTGGGGTACGCACTCGTGGAGTTCTCTACTACATGGAGTGAGGGTTCCATAACCCCCGTGACGATCATGAAGTCAAAAGTTGATCTTTCTAAGAACACTTTTTTCTATTTGGGATACAGGCACCCAATTCGAATATGTTGTTCTAGGGGTCGGTCCCGACTCGTGCATCCATGTCCCGTTGCTCTAGGCCCCTGGAATCACGAATGGGGGTCCTAGACACTTGCCCTAAATTGCATAGGGAAAATTTCAGGAAAACTGTGAATGGGAATTAATACCCAAATGTCCGAGGATTAGCGACTCGTATATCCCACCCCCTGGGTCAGATTTCCTCAAGGACTGCGTAGTACCCCCTCTTTCTGGACCCTATTCGACATACGTGAGCGGCAGAACGTAGGTACCTTCAGGGAACCAGAACCTGAACGGAAAACGGTAGCACCGTGGGGACAAATTTGTTGTGCAGAGGGCTCCACATATTTCAACATATTGTAATTTGGTGACGATACATTGAGTACTTTGCCGATGACAAACCGTTGAAATTGTCAATTTTGAAACTTTGGCGGACTGTCACGGTCGAACCGATAGTCCGATCGAGGCGGGGTCAGATTTGTTTTACATAGGGCGGGACCCTCTACGACATACTTGAAAATCGTTTTTTTGATTCGAGATAGCCTACGGTTGATCCTTCGTAAACCTTCCGTTAAGGAGGTTTGGGACATTTGGGAACAATCACCTCCCTGTTTAATGTACCCCAAATGTCCCATTTTGAACACTTTGATCCAAAACTGGAGCTTTATGGGGGTATGGTCATGACCATACCCTAGACATAGGGTCCACCCAAGGTTCTGGGACATTTGAGCTAAATATTCGTCCCAAAATGTCCCAGTTTAAACAAGTGTCAATTAAGTGTAGGCACGCAGGTTCGACTGGTGAACAAGGCTCCAGGCAGGGAGGGGGCACCGGCTGGGGTTTTACCTAGGCTTCAGTGTCCTTTCCCTGGGTATAGAACAACCGACTCCCCCAGGGTATGCGTGGTTCTTCTTTACCCAGGCCTCCGTGTCCCTTCCCTGGGTATAGAACCACCAACTCTCCCAGGGTACGCGTGGTTCTTCTTTACCCAGGTCTCAGTGTCACTTTTAGCAGGTCGCTTTCGTAAATGAGCCCATGAGGTTCAAAAGATTTACCTGACTAAATAAAGGTTGAATGAATGAATGAACTTTCCTGGGTATAGAACCACCTACTCACCCAGGGTACGCGTGATTCTTCTTTACCCAGGCCTCAGTGTCCCTTCCCTTAGTATAGAACCACAGACTCTCCCAGGGTACGTGTGGTTCTTCTTTACCCAGATATCAGTGCTCCATCCCTAGGTATAGGACCAGGGTCGGATTTAGAAGGATGGGGGCCCCTGGGCTTGAGTCAATATGGGGGCCCATATATATCATATTTTTCGCCCGAAAAGTTGCTCCGCCCCACAAGTCGCAGGACATGAAAATTAGTTTTTTTTAAGTGTGACTTTTAGACCAGAAAAATACTGTATTTAAAAAAAAAAAAATAATAATAATTTTGTTTTGGTTCAGATGATGTGCAGAAAATGACTGAATGGTAGGTTTTCACATCTTACAACTTTAATATGCCAGTTGTCACAAACTACAAACAACCCTGAACTGGTTTCTAGAAATACAAAACCACATGTTAGGGTTTGAAACTAGAATATGATGCTTGTATCACAAAATAAAATCACTGAATAGCTATTGTTGCCTGGAATTCAACACAAACTATAAAACAGATTGAGTGCAAGAAAGTGACCCAGGTATGTCCAAAGTGCTGCCCTCTGAAGGATTTTTTTACAGCCCCCTGTTCTCAATAAAAGCAGAGGTGGGTGCAGTGCAGATGAACAATTTTCATCTTCCAAACCAAGTTTATTTTACAGATAACACCTATAAAATATGAAGAACAAAATACAGATTTCCATTTAAACTCATGCATTCATCTTATTTGAAGGAACTATAACAACAAACATCAACCTACATTTACTCAAACGCAAACCATGTAACCCAAATAAGAAAACAATACTCAACTCGGAAAATTTAGTAACTTTGAGCCTGTCTTATAATGCAGACATGCACTGCCCTAACCAGTAACACCAAGCCTTTTCAGTAGGGTTATCAGACATTTAAGCCTTACTTTGACATGACATTTGAAAAGATGCCCACTTTTCTGGATTTTTTTTGCTGCAAATTCCTTAACAAGATCACTGAAGTCCAGCTTTCTCACTAGATCACTCTCAATAGACATGAGAGTCAAATGGTTCAGTCTTTCCTGTCCCATTGTGGATCTGAGTCTATTTTTAACTATTTTGAGCTTGGAGAATGATCACTCACCACTTGCATTTGTGACAGGAAATGTCAGGTAAAGCCTGAATGCAATATCCACATTTGGGAAGATGTCCTGCAGTTTATTTTCCCTAATGAATTGTAAAAGCAATGGAGCAGATGTGATGCCTTTATCACGAATAAAATCTTTAAACTGGACAATTTCCTCCACAAAGTCCATTTCCAAGTCCGCTGAATATTTACTTTGGAGATGAGATGCTTTGTTTCTTAGCTCTTGAACAGTAACACCAGAAAAATTGTTCAGGAAGCCAAAAATGGTGTTGAGGTTATCATATGCAGCCCACCTGCATTTCCATATTTTTCTATGTGCGACTTGACTTCAGAAAAGTATCAAACTCACTGATTAACTGCAGTATTCCCAGATAATTCCCATTATCAGTTCGGCCAAATATGTCACTGTTTCCTATAAGAGCCAGTCCTCTCTCAACTAAAAACTTGACAACAGACACAACTCTTCTCAACACTTCAGTCCAATATGCACACTCAGATTCAAATTGTTTCTGCAGTTCTGTGTCTATCAGCTGGCTGATGCAAGTGAAAAATATGTCAGCATTGCTTTTCTATGATGTTCGCTGTTTTTGTGTTCTTTCATGCAGTTGCGTGCTTCCAGTCACAGAAACCAGTTTCAAAGCTTGACTGACTATTAGCATCGCTGAAAATGGCATGCAAAACAAAACGAGCTTGTAACTGTGATAAGTTGGGAATGTTACGCACGTGGGACTCGCCTCGCATGGTGTGGAGAAGCTGACAGTGTGACTGAGCAGAGGATGGAAACAGCCCCGTACAGCGCGCGCGGCGGAGCGGCTTCTCCTGCAGACTGCCTGCTCCTCTGACTGAAGTCCAACTAACGTGTCCACTGCCATTTCCAGCTCCGGTGGATGCAGAGTAGAGCAGCCACACTCACCCGCTGTCATATTTATTTCCTGTTGTCCACCATTGTAAAAAAAAAAATATTGACCAGTGTGAAATGACGCCCCCGCCCCCCCAAATGCGTATGATGAGTTAAAACTGGACCAATAATAAGCAATCATTTAAGATGGACGTTTGACAGAACAAATTAAAAAAGGTGTTCAATACAGAACAACTGGACTTTATTTGTAACAGAAGACGTTTCGCTTCCCATCCGGGGAGCTTTATCAATTCAATGAGGAAAATGTGAGAGCGAGCAAAGTTATACAGGCTGATCCACTGACACGCACCAACATATGTAAATTGGAAGCTAACACACACACATACTTGGGATAACACGTGCCTGTGACCCATTCAAAGTTCAGGGTGTGAAAGCAGACCTTACAGGAAACACACACACATCCTACTGTATGTAAATTGACAAATCACACCTCACACATTGATAGCAGGGACCTGTCAAAGTCTTGTTAGTCTAATTCACAAACAAAGCTCCTCTGTTCTCATCAGGTGAGAAACGTCTGGGAATCAGCTGCAGGGCCGCACCATAAGTTTTAGAAAGTTGAAATCTTAGACCTCCTCCTCTGTTTAACAATGGTTTCTCTCGTTTTACATAAACTGCTTCCTTCACACCCCTCTCAAACCACTGTGCTCTCTGTCCAAAATATGTACATTCTGGTCCTCAAAAGAGTGTCCCTTGTCCGTGAGGTGGAGGTGAACAGCTGAGTTTTGTCCAGAGGAGGAGGCTCTCCTGTGTTGGGACATTCGTCTGTGGATGGGCTGCTTAGTTTCTCCAATGTATAGGTCTGGACAGTCTTCGCTGCACTGGACTACATACACTACATCACTCTGTTTGTGTGTGGGTGTTCTGTACTTAGGGTGCACCAGCCTCTGTCTGAGAGTCCTACTGGGTTTGAAATGTACTGGGATGTTGTGTTTGTTGAAAATTCTTCTGAGATTCTCTGAAACTCCAGCGACATAAGGGATGACAATGTTTTTACACCTGTTCACCTTTTTCTGTTCATTTGTGTGTTTTGATTTATCATGTCCTGGACGATTGAGAATCTTCACCAGCAGACAGAACAAATTAGAACATTTTTTAACGGCGCTGACAAAATCATCTTAGTCATTGGTTTAATTCTGACACTATCCGTTCATTAAAAAAAATACATATGGGGCACCTGGGGGGCCCCAAAAATTCTGGGGGCCCAGGCTGAAGCCCCTGTAAGCCTGTGCGAAAATCCAGGCGTGCATAGGACCACCGACTCCCCACGGTGCACATGGTTCTTCTTTACCCAGGCCTCTCAGTGTCCCTTCCCTAGGTATAGAACCACAGACTCCCCCAGGGTACGTGTGGTTCTTCTTTACCCAGGCCTCAGTGCTCCATCCCTGGGTATAGGACCACCGACTCCCTCTGGTGCACATGGTTCTTCTTTACCCAGGCCTCAGTGTCCCTTCCCTGGGTATAGAACCACTGACTCCCCCAGGGTACGCGTGGTTCTTCTTTACCCAGGTCTCAGTGCTCCATCCCTGGGTATAGGACCACCGACTCCCCCCGTTGCACATGGTTCTTCTTTACCCAGGCCTCAGTGTCCCTTCCCTGGGTATAGAACCACCGACTCCCCCAGGGTACGCGTGGTTCTTCTTTATCCAGGCCTCAGTGCTCCATCCCTGGGTATAGGACCACCGACTCCCCACGGTACGCATGGTTCTTCTTTACCCAGGTCTCAGTGTCCCTTCCCTGGGTATAGAACTACCGACTCCCCCAGGATACGCGTGGTTCTTCTTTACCCAGGCCTCAGTGCTCCATCCCTGGGTATAGGACCACGACTCCCCCCGGTGCGCATGGTTCTTCTTTACCCAGGCCTCAGTGTCCCTTCCCCAGGTATAGAACCATTGACTCCCCCCGGTGCGTGTGGTTCCTCTTTACCTAGGTCTCAGTGCTCCATCCAAACTGGGACGGACATTTGGAGGGACAAATATGTTGCCCTAATGTCCCAGTAGTGCTCCCAAGGTGGACTAATACGGTCCCATTGGGTGGGAAATTTGGGCTAAAAGTCTCCCCATTATAATATGGCCCAAATGTCCCACTGGACATTTGGACCACATTATAATGGGGAGATTTTTAGGCCAAATGTTCCACCCAATGGGACTTTTATGGGCCCATCCCACGTGAAATGCTGGGATATTAGAGCTAAATATCTGTCCCCCAAATGTCCCGTTTTGAACACTTTGGCTTTATCTGAAACTGGAGCTTTACAGGGGTATGGTCATAACCCAATGGAACGTAGGGGTCCGCCCGACGGATACTACTGTGACATTGGAGCTATATATTAGTCCCCCAGATGTCCCAGGTATCTGCGTGTCATGTGTAAGGATCACTGAGTAACCGACTCTTTTGCGTTGTAAAACCCACCCGTCCATCCGAGCGATCAAAAATAAAAAAAAAACATCATAACTTCCTTTAGGAAAAAGCCATCCACTTAAACATCGGTACAAATATACAGCAAATATTAAAGAAGAGTTATGCAAAATTTCGGGCACGTACGTGCACATGCGTTAGAAGCCCCACTAATTTATGCACTTTTGGATGCTTTACGAGTCAGAGGAAGCACACACAGAGCTGAGACAAGTCTCCCTGGATAGCCCTTGAGCAGACCTTTCCATCGATATATGGTAGGTCTTTGTATGACCTTCTTACGCAAAGCTGTGAGCCAAAACGCACTCGTCAACCTGGAAGTGCTACCTCCGAAGGCCAGATGATAGAAAAATTCATAACTTCCTTTAAGATTAAGCCATCTACTTCAAACTCGGTAAATATGTAGAGCAAGTACTAAGGAAGAGTTATCCAAAATGTCGGGCACGTACGTGCACGTGTGTCAAAAGCCCAGCGAATTTTAGCATTTTCGGGCGTTTTACGGGTCACAGCAAGAACACACAGAGATCTGACAGGTCTCTCTGGATAGCCCTTGAGCAGACCTTTCCAACAACGTCTGGTACATCTTGGTACGACATTCTTTCGCAAAGCTGTGGGCCAAAACGCACTAGTCAACCTGGACGTACGGCCTTCGAAGGCCCGATGATAAAAAAAATCATAACTCCCTTTAGGAATAAGCCATCAACATCAAATTTTCAGGGTGTCATCAGCTCAAACTCCTTCTCTAACCCTGACAACTTTGTGTCCCTAGCTGCTTTACTCTAAGAATTACGGGCATCTATATATTGGCCTGAACTTATGACCTTTTCACATCGGAGGGCCCGTTCACCACTTTAGGAATCTCGCAAAGGGCTGAAACTCACAGGTCCTGATTAGCGTATCAACCTGACTGCGTGCTGTACGTTTGGGGTCCATTCTCATTTCCCTTGACCTTTTGGCCTTTCGACATCGGAAAGCCCTAGGCCCTGTTACGAACCTTGCAAAGGGCTCAAACTCACAGGAACTGATCAGTTGGACCCCCTGACCACACTCGGTTAGTTTGGTGTCACTCGTCCTTTCACGCTATGAATTATGGGTACCTGAAATTTTAAAGAAATTGGGACATTTCAGGTACATTATAGTGGGGAGGTTTTTAGCCCAAATGTCCCATAATGCCTACATTACACACAATCCCCTTCGGTTTCCCTAATGTCCGAGCTTCGTAGTTCATTTTTAGCTCAAATGTCCCACTGTGCTTTCGGTGTCCCTAATGTCCTAATGCGACCCTAATGTCCTGCAGTACCCCCCATCAAACTTGTGCTCAACCCCCACACCGTAACTAGGTCAAAGTTGAAATCAATTAAGGCAGATTTTCGCTAATATATCCGCTTCCGTTTGGCCTAGAGACTCGGGACCACCTCCGTAGTAAAGATGGAGTCCGGCCCCACGATCCGATGTGATTTGGTGCATGCACGTGGGTGTTTTGATATCGAAAAACGCTAAATATTCTTAGAAATCGCAGTTTTCGGGTCAAATTTCAAAGGTCGATAGCTCAGGACAAGAAGGACCCAGAAACCTCAAACTTGGGGTACGCACTCGTGGGGGCCCCTACTATAAGTGTGCATTGTCAAAATTACCCATAATTCAATGGTTGAAATTACTGTCTCGGACTGGCCCAAAAAATGGAGTGAGGGTTCCATAACCTCTGAGACGATCATGAAGTCAAAAGTTGATCTTTCTAAGAACACTTTTTTTCTATTTGGGATACAGGCACCCAATTCGAATATGTTGTTCTGGGGACCAGTCCCGACTCATGCATCCATGTCCCATCGCTCTGGGTCCCTGGGATCACGACTGGGAGCCCTGGACACTTGCCCTAAATTGCATGGGGAAAATTTCAGGAAAACTGTGAATGGGAATTAATACCCAAATGTCCCAGGATTAGCAACTTGTATATCCCACCCCTTGGGTCAGATTTCCTCGAGAACTACGCAGTACCCACTCTTTCTGGGCCCTATTCGACATACGTGAGCGGCAGAACGCAGGTACCTTCAGGGAACCAGAACCTGAACGGAAGACGGTAGTACCGTGGGGACAAAATTGTTGTGCAGAGGGATCTACATAATGCAACATACTGTAATTTGGTGACGATATATAGAGTATTTTGCCGACGACAAACCGTTGAAATGGCCAATTTTGAAACTTTGGTCGACTGCCACGGTCGAACCGAGAGTCCGATCGAGGCGGGGTCAGATTTGTTTTACATCGGGACGGGACCTTCTACGACATACTCGAAAATCGTTTTTCGATTCGAGATTACCTACGGTTGATCCTTCGTAAACCTTCCGTTAAGGAGGTTTGGGACATTTGGGAACAATCACCTCCCTGTTTAATGTACCCCAAATGTCCCGTTTTGAACACTTTGATCCGAAACTGGAGCTTTATGGGGGTATGGTCATGACCATACCCAGATATAGGGGTCCACCCAAGGGGTACTTCTGGGACATTTGAGCTAAATATTCGTCCCCCAAATGTCCTAGTTTGAACAATTACTACCACTACCAGGGGAGTTATTCCTAGAACTAAGGGGCCATAAGGGTCCACCCAGAGGTTTTTTCTGGAACATTTGAGCTAAATATTCGTCCCTCAAATGTCCTAGTTTGAACAATTACTACCACTACCAGGAGAATTATTCCTAAAACTAAGGGGACATAAGTGTCCACCCAAGGGGTACTTCTGGGACATTTGAGCTAAATATTCATTCCCCAAATGTCCTTGTTTAAACAAGTGTCAATTAAGTGTAGGCACGCAGGTTCAACTGGTGAACAAGACTTTAGGCTCCAGGCAGGGAGGGGGCACTGGCTGGGGTTTTACATAGGCTTCAGTGTCCCTTCCCTGGGTATAGAACAACCGACTCTCCCATGGTACGCGTGGTTCTTCTTTACCCAGGCCTCAGTGTACCTTCCCTGTGTATAGAACCACCAACTTCCCTAGGGTACGCATGTTTCTTCTTTACCCAGGTCTCAGTGTACCTTCCCTAGGTATAGAACCACCTACTCACCAAGGGTACATGTGGTTCTTCTTTACCCAGGTCTCAGTGTGCTTTCCTTGGGTATAGGACCACCGACTCCCCTGGTACGCATGGTTCTTCTTTACCCAGGCCTTAGTGTCCCTTCCCTGGGTATAAAACCACCGACTCCCCCAGGGTACCTATGGCTCTTCTTTACCCAGGCCTCAGTGCTCCATCCCTGGGTATAGGACCATCAACTCCCCCCCGGTGCGCATGATTCTTCTTTACCTAGGTCTCAGTGTCCCTTCCCTGGGTATAGAACCACTGACTCCCCCAGGGTATGCGTGGATCTTCTTTACCCAGGCCTCTATGCTCCATCCCTAGGTATAGGACCACCGACTTCCCCCTGGTACACATGGTTCTTCTTTACCCAGGTCTTAGTGTCCCTTCCCTGGGTATAGAACCACCGACTCCCCTAGGGTACGCGTGGTTCTTCTTTACCTAGGCCTCAGTGCTCCATCCCTGGGTATAGGAGCACCGACTCCCCCAATGCACATGGTTCTTCTTTACCCAGGCCTCAGTGTCCCTTCCTTGGGTATAGAACCACCGACTCCCCCAGGGTACGCGTGGTTCTGCATTACCCAGGCCTCATTGCTCCATACCTGGGTATAGGACCACCGACTCCCCACAGTGTGCATGGTTCTTCTTTACCCAGGCCTCAGTGTCCCTACCCTGGGTATAGAACCACTGATTCCCCCAGGGTATGTGTGGTTCTTCTTTACCCAGACCTCCGTGCTCCATCCCTGGGTATAGGACCACCGACTCCCCATGGTACGCATGGTTCTTCTTTACCCAGGCCTCAGTGTCCATTCCCTGTGTATAGAACCACCGACTCCCCCAGGGTACGCATGGTTCTTTTTTTACATAGGCCTTAGTGCTCCAGCCCTGGGTATAGGACCACCGACTCCCCCCGGTGCGCACAGTTCTTCTTTACCCAGGCCTCAGTATCTCTTCCCTGGGTATAGAACCATTGACTCCCCTCGGTGCGTGCGGTTCCTCTTTACCTAGGTCGCAGTGCTCCATCCAGACTGGGACGGACATTTGGGGGGACAAATATGTTGCCCTAATGTCATAGTAGTGCTTCCAAGGTGGGCCAATACGGTCCCATTGGGTGGGACATTTGGACTAAAAATCTCCCCATTATAATGTGGCCTAAATGTCCCACTGGACATTTGGGCCACATTATAATGGGGAGATTTTTTACCCAAATGTCCCACCTAAAGGGACTTTCATGGACCCATCCTAGGTGTAATGCTGGGACATTTGGGCTAAATATCTGTCCCCCAAATGTCCCATTTTGAACACTTTGGCTTTATCAGAAACTATCCCATTTTAATTTTAATGCCCACCTTACAGGAAGGTCCTAAGAACCCAGAAATTCACACACGGAGGTTTCAGAGGGCTCTGGACACAGATCTGACATCAAATCTGGGCTAAATGGCCTCGAAAAATTTCATGTGCTCCCAGAGGGCCAGGAGAACAATGGGGGCCCTTTCCCAACCTGCCAGTCACAGAGAACACCACGTCTCTTGGCTAAGTACACTAGAAAAATCGCGTGGTCGGATTGGCCCGGCTGGCCTGCGTGAGGCGTTTCCCCCCATGTGACGGATATGTCCTGATTTGACCCTTTTGTCAGATAGAACGGAGCCCCGGCCACTGCCGTCGCACTTGCCAATGGCGGCCCTTGTATCCCTTCGGGCCGTCCCCATTTGGTTTCCCGTTTGTCTCAATTGTTCCCTTATGTCCTCTAATGCACTTTCCAATGATGTGACCCATATGTCCCGATTCAACCCTTTTGTCCGACAGAACAAAGCCACGCCCACTGCCATCCCACCCGCCAACGGCGGTCCTCGTATCCCCTCGGGCCATCCCTTTTCGGTTTCCTGTTTGTCCCAAGTGTTCCCGTGTGTCCCCAATGCGTCTTCAATGGGGACGTTATGGGCCCGGGGAGCGCCCCTCGAATGTCCCGACGCGTTTCCCTAGTGTCCGTCTACGCGACTGCGCCATCCGAAGGATTTCTGAGGTGTTGCAGATGTGACCCTAATGTCCAAATTCGACCCCTTTGTCCACATGCGTTTTGTCTGAAATGTCCCATAGCAAAGACTTACTGGGACATTTGGGAACTATTGGGACATTTCGGCTAAAAATGAATGGGCGAGCCGGGACATTAGGGAAGTGATCCATAGTCCTTGGTTTGGGCCTGGGGGTCTTTCGCTGTAGAGTATACATGTTCTCCTCGTGTTTTTGTATATGTGTGTGTGTGTGTTTGTGTGTGTGTGTGTGGGGGGGGGGTGTTGTACTCCCACAGTCCACAAACATGCCCGTTCCGTTGCTTTCAGAACTGGCCTCAGGAATTTGCAAGGGGATGAGATTTACCTGGTTAAATAAAGCTTAATAAAATAAAAACCATCTTACATGTGTATAAGTAAATCTTGTGAGTTAGATAATTGGAACTTTGGTGTATGGTTGCAGCTAGGTTTAAGAAATGTTACTATGTGTTACGTTACTAAACATACAACAACCTTAGTGTGAGTGGTGGCGCAGAGGTTAAGAAGGTGAGCTTGTGATTGGAAGATCGCCGGTTCAAGCCCCGGTACCAACAACATAAAAAATGTGGGTGGGATAAATGAAGCAGTCTCACCTGTCTCCACCCTTATCTGCCCTACTCTGGGCCCTTGAGCAAGGCCCTTAACTCACACCATCTGCTCCCCGGGCGCCCTAGATAGCAGCTCTCTCTGCTCCACACACAGGGCTGTGGTAGCTCGGTGGTCTGTGGTTGTGTCAGGAAGGGCATCCAGCGTAAAAACAATTTCCAAGTCTTCGTGCGACTAGTCCGCTGTGGCGACTGATGAAGGGAGAAGCTGAAAGAAGAAGAAAAAACAAACAGAACTACATGTTACCTTACGTTAAAATACAAGATGGCTGCATTTATATGTAAATGGACCACCCCAATCATTTTGCAAAAACTATACTTTTTAGTTCTGCTATTGCTTTAAAGTAGCCTACTGTATAGTTTCCTCAAACGATTGTGATGGACCTCGAGGTGGCCAAATATTCTATGGGGGCCAAGGCCACCATTGGCCACCCCCTAGTTCCACCATTGCATCTAGTGGTGGATAAAATAGCTCCATCCACCCACCAGGATCCCTCACTGTGCCACCTCAGACAGGCAATAATTATATAAATACATGAATTCCTCCCTCTGTTCTTCTCCACAGTGCAACTCCTGCCCACTTGAATATGTTTCATCACAAACATTTAGCTTTACTTGCATTCCCTGTTCAGTTCCAGTCCAGAAAAACACTCAACTCCAAAACTACAAACATTCACTGTTCAAACCACTGAGCGACGGGGGACATCTGAGTGCTGCTTGTTTTCTTCTTACCTTGTTTTCTGTTCTCAGGGTCTGATCGACAGAACCTGATCCCTAACCAACCCGGCACGAGCAGCGACCATTACCAGGTGAGCCCCACCCTGAACAACTTCATTAAACAGGATTAAATCAGAGCGCCTTTCAAAATAAAATGACCTCTTTGTCCCTCTTAACTCAGCCACTGAGACACAAACAGCCCAAAGACGAATACGATGTCGTCAGGAAGTAGACGGAGGCCCGCTCCACCGTCCTGCAGGAGGATTTGATCAGAGTGCTTCTGGTGGAGTTTACCTCCTCAATGCTGATGTAACAATTGCTGTACATGAGGCCGTTTAAGCTGAATGAGCTACAGTTAGTTGTTCTTTAAGCTGTATGCAGATGTGTCTCCATGATGTCCGTCATGTCGCTGTGTTACTAATAAAGTGTGCAGCTGCTGGAGTGTTTTAATGCTTTTTTTTTTTCATGTTCAAAAATTTTCCAGGATTAAAAACTGGTAAATAATTTATGCTGTCTTCTTGTAATGCTTTGACTGGAGATGAACCTGACTGAACAGTTTAATTTGGGTTCAAAACTAATGTTGTAATCAGCTTTGTAACATTTAAACTATATTCATTTCTTGAGAAATTGCTGTAAACATTTGATTTTATTTATTTATTTATTTATTCATTTTTTAAAAACACACAACAATAATACATACAGTAGAAGAAAATAAAAAACAGACAAATAAAATGAAAGGCGGCAGAAGAAGAAAAAATCTTATTTTATTTTACTCCAATAAACAATTCATATAACCAACTCTTTTGATTTTCATAACTTAGTTTCAACCTACAATAAACTCTTCATACAACCAACTCACTTGATTTCCAAGAAAAGAACAACTAAATTTATAATTTTTTATTTTATATTATATATTTTTTGTTTTGGTTTTCCCCTCCCCCACTTCAACCCGGTGGTCAGAAATCTTGGAGTGCAGCTTGACTCCAACTTAAAGCTTGATAAACAGATCAGTTCTGTTGTCAAGACCAGCTTCTTTCAGCTCCGTCTGCTCTCTAAAGTCAAGTCATTTCTCAGCCGTGGTGATCTGGAGAAGGCCATCCATGCCTTTGTGACCTCCAGACTTGATTATTGTAATGCTTTGTATGTTGGTATTAATCAATCCTCCATCTCCCGTTTACAGCTTGTACAGAACTCTGCCGCGCGCTTTTTGACCAACACACGAAAATATGAACACATCACTCCTGTCCTGTCCTCTCTACACTGGCTCCCGGTTCAGTTCAGGATACAGTTCAAGCTGCTGCTGTTTGTTTTCAAAGCTCTGAATGGACTTGCACCTCTCTACATCTCAGAACTTTTGAAAGTCCATCAGCCCGGCAGAGCTTTACGATCTGCCAGTCAACACCTGCTGGAGGTGCCTCGCTCAAGGTACAAACAATGGGGAGACCGGTCCTTTTCTGTTGCCGGCCCAAAAGCCTGGAACAGCCTCCCCCTTGAGCTGCGTGCCACCTCTGATCTGACTCTGTTCAAAACCAGACTGAAGACCCACTTGTTCAAAAAAGCTTTCAGTGTGTAACTTTTATTACTTTTGGTATTTTAGTATGTAGCATTTTTATTTCCATTGCCTTCTTTTATTGCTGTTGTTTCTTATTCTATTTTCATTGATTTATTGTTCCAGTTTATTCATCTTTTTATCCTGTTAAGCACCTTGGTCAATGCAAGGCATTGTAGGAAGGTGCTATACAAATAAAGTTTATTATTATTATTATTATTATTATATATTTTATACATATTTTTTATACCTTCCGCATCACATACAACAGTTAAATTCAAATATATTCAAATGTATAATTTTAACCGATTAAGCTTAATCAGTCTTTTGAAAGCAGCCAGTGAATCAATCTCTTTAATGTCTGATTCCAATTCATTCCATAACCCTATTCCTCGAATTAGGGTAGATCTTCCCCGTGAACTAGTCCTAAAATATGGTTTAACAAAAAGATTCACCCCCTTAAGATTATAACTGCTCGTTCTTCTGACAAAATATTTTTGAATATTTGAAGGAAGTGCATTATTTTGTGCTTTGTACAAAACTAACAAAATATTATAATCAACTAAATCATAAAACTTCAGCAGTTTCATTTGATAAAACAAAATGCTTGATGGATGATGGAAATACTTTCTGGTAATAATTCTAATAACTCTCTTCTGTAATATAAAAATAGGCATTGTAATTGATTTACACGCTGTACCCCAGACGTTAACACCATAAATTAAGTGCGGCATAAATAATGTATTATACAACAAATAAAGTGCCTTATCATTTAATAAATCTTTAACTCGGTAAAATATTGCAATAGTTTTAGATAATTTAGTTTTAACTGAATTTATGTGTTGTTTCCAGCATAATTTATCATCAATGGTGATACCCAAGAACCTCACCTCATAAACTCTCTGAATCTCAGATTCATCAATTAAAAAAGGTACATCTATCGATTTATTTTTATTACTGAATATCATGTAACTAGTTTTACCCAAATTCAATGTTAATTTATTAATTTTAAACCAAGTCTGAACTTGATCAAGTTCTGACATCATCAATTTCAAGGTTTATTCTATATTGTCTTCACTACAAAAAAAAAGTGGTGTCATCAGCAAAAAGAATGCATTTCAGGTTCTACTGTAGGACTGTGCATAGATGCAGACGCTGTGATGTACACAACTGACTGACCTACTACTGTCCAAAACTGAAAGTTATGCACCATAACTCATGTTCCCTGAATGAGGGAACGAGGTGCAACAGTATTGCTATGGGAAATTGCGCCCCCGCGCGATTACCTGAAGGAATACATTCACGCCTTTACGGCAGGGGGCGTCAGCGTCACCCCAGAGACCCCGCCCTCTGGGTACTTAAGACGCGGACACCCATCCTACTTTCTCCAAGTGCACTTCACCGAGCTTCAGCATTGAAAAGGGCCAACTGTGTTGCACCTCATTCCCTCCTTCAGGGAACATGAGTTATGGTGCATAACTTTCAGTTCCCTTATCAGTCAGTCACTCGGTGCAACACTATTGCTATGGGAACATAATTCATTCACGCCCTTGAAATGCTCAGTAAAATGCATGCTTGTGAGAACTTCAGCCTTATACATCAGGCGTTTTGGCTGTTCTCTACTCTGAGTTAGAGAGTACAGCCTGAGTCACGTCACATGCAGTGACATCCAAACTATAATGCTTTGCAAACGTGTTCGTTGAACCCCAGTTTGCAGCAGCACAGATGTTTGCAACTGGTACGCCGTTAAAAAAGGGACCACAAGGCCGTTAGGCCTCTAGTGAAATGGGCGTGTACCCCAGAGGCCACCTGTTGACCTTTGTTGCTGTATGCCCTCTCTAAGGCCTTGGTCACCCAGTGTGAGAGGCGCTGCTTTGAAAGGGCTTTGCCAGCAGCCGGATTGGCAAAACATACGAACAGCTGGTTTGATTTTTTCCAACTGAAAGTACTTTCAATGTAAGCACTTAGGGCCCTGACAGGGCAGAGTGCATTCCACCTCCTCTGTCCTTCAAAGAGGACAGGGTAGGTAGGAAATGTTGAGAGACCAAAATCCAGACTTCTGGGAATTAGAGTTGGAACCTTTGGCATGTATGCAGAGTTTGGACGCACGGTGACCTTTGACCCATCAGGGGCAAACCTAGT
>JBBPBX010057363.1:0-13458 GCA_038048925.1 Garcialebias charrua
AAAGCACTTTGCACAACGAGCTTCAGTTCCCCATTTTGATTTATTAAAAAACAATGATGCAATGGTTTTTGAATGATACTGATATCATCCCCTCCAACCAGTGTCTATAAATTATTTGTACAAGTTATGCTGTAAGAAACGTGAAGATCACTGAACTGAACAAATTTTCCTTTTTCAGCTAGGGGGGCTTTAAATAAACGAGACTAAATTGTGTTTGATGGAAATTTAACTGTATTTGGTGTATATCTATTAGCTACACATCACATCAGCAGTTTTTGTTCCCCCCCCCACAGGAACATAAAGCAGGAAAAAGAGGTTTTGTATGCTGTGGGAAATTCTGCCTACTCACCATTTGCTTGTCTCCAGCAGATATCACGTAGGTGCAGTTCCTTTGTGTGGCCAGAAGTCCGAATCGCATCAGTGAGGGATCGAGGTTCTTTCATGGTGTGTTTAATTTCCACTGCCTGCTTGCCTTTAACGAGGGGATCTTTGCCAAGTTCTAGTGTCGACAAAAGGAAGAAAGTGCAAACAAACATTTAAAACTACAACTCCTCGTACAAACTCTCAGGTCTGTTCTGAACGGTTTGGAGAATTTGAAGTCAGCTTCTCCATCACAGATATTTACACCTCCAGACGCAGGAAGAGGGCCACCTGTGCATCATGAAGGACCCCACTCACCCAGCACCAGTGGTTTACGAGTAATTATCTCAACCATTAATCATATATATCAGTAATCATTACCCATGATGATCAGTATTTGTTTCTCATGTTTATCAGTATTCATTTCTCATCTTTTTTAGTTAGAAATACTAAATGTAAATAATAATAATAATAATAATAATAATAATAATTAGATTTTTTTAACATTACACAATAATTGTCTGTATACTACCTGTTGTTTCTTACACAAAAAATGACAATTTAATTTATTTTTCACAAATTTATTGCAAAAATAGTGGAATAGTAACATTTTAAACATGTAAATCTGAGTACACATTTCACCATGTTCAAGAGTTTAAACTTTAGTACAAAACTAAATCTGAGTAAAGTGCTAAGTCAATACAATTCTGCATTTAAGCCTTTACAAAAATGGATTTTCAAACATTTTACCAAATTAACCATTTTACTTTGATAGGTGAAATTAAGAATGTTAATATCTTGTGCAAAGGGGAACATGCTTACATAACATCTTATGATCTGAGGTACCCTTTATCATTTACATCATTAATCTGGTCAAAAGACTAACATGGAACCCTTCAATGGCTTCGACAGGTAAATTGTCTTTAAAAAAAAGTGTCCGTACAGTTCTTTTATTTGGAAGCCTTAATGATAAAAAAAAAAAAAAAAAAAACATAAATAATAATAATAATTAAAAAAAAAAAAAAATTTTTTCGACAAAAAAAAATTAACTAGCATGGTGGCACTAACAATTGTTTAAAACAAGTAATGATGAACAGGAAAGTTTCTGTGAAACAGTTACATTACAACACTTGTTCACATTATGTTTGTATTTGAAAGACGGCTACAAACTAAACTTCAGCAGTAAAACAATAAACTTCTAGCTGCTAAATATGATTTTTCCCCATCTAACCAAAAGTAGAGCACCTGCAGCATTTTTACACAAGTTGAATTTTCTGTCTGAATTCTCAGCTTCAACTCAATACTTCCCAAATGGGGGTGGGGGGAAATACAGTATACCTGTTGAATGGACAGGAGAGTATTTCTGATTTTCTTTGGGTAGTTTACATGGAGTTCATATGTGAGCGCAAAAAGGAGACTCACAGCTTCTGGCAGGGTCATGAGCTTTTCCACAAAAATTTCGCCCTCATTGACGATTTTCAGGCTCGCCGGGTGAAGATCTGATGTGACACCTTCAGGATTCAGCAACAAGGTCCCAACGTCCATTTGGCCAAAGAACTCATCACCATCCTAAAGATAAACAAAAAATAATTGCCATAAATAAAACCATTAGGGAATAAAATTGCTGAACTACAACAGACCACCATGACAGAACAGGAATTGTATCAAATACAGTTTATGCTAACATAATGATAACTACTGTTTGGTCAAGCATTTTGAAATTTTCTAACAATGAACATTGTAAAATCAGTATTGGTCTAAGGACTATTTGAGAGATCTTCTTGGTCATTTTGTCACTATTTGACTGAAATGGGAAAACTTCTAAATTGGTTGTTTTTATATAATGATATTATTTAATATGGGACCATCGCAGTCGTCACTGCACATAAACACAGGGTTAGTCAGGGTGTGCTCATGAAGGACAGAATAAGATTCCTGCAGCAGGTCTTTTCCACAGTCCTTTAGAATTCCATACAAAATTTAAAAATTTAAAAGAAAAAGAAATTAGTGTGCTGTACAACTGGAGAATGACCATCAGAATAATATGTGTACCTGCTTATTAGTGAAGAGTGCAGACCAGCGTTTCATCAGAAGGCTTGGTGTTGATGTCTCCACAACGTCATCCCTCCAAATGTTAGGTCCACATTTTGTTTTGTCTTCTATTTGGCGCACAAATCCAATATGGCGGTTAGACGGGAAAAAAAAGAAAGAAATTAGTGTGCTGTACAACTGGACAATGACCATCAGAATAATATGTGTACCTGCTTATTAGTGAAGAGTGCAGGCCAGCGTTTCATCAGAAGGCTTGGTGTTGATGTCTCCACAACGTCATCCCTCCAAATGTTAGGTCCACATTTTGTTTTGTCTTCAATTTGGCGCACAAATCCAATATGGCGGTTAGACAAAAAAAAAATTAGTGTGCTGTACAACTGGACAATGACCATCAGAATAATATGTGTACCTGCTTATTAGTGAAGAGTGCAGGCCAGCGTTTCATCAGAAGGCTTGGTGTTGATGTCTCCACGTCATCCCTCCAAATGTTAGGTCCACATTTTGTTTTGTCTTCTATTTGGCGCACAAATCCAATATGGTGGTTAGACAAAAAAATAATAATAATAATAATTTAATGTACTAACACAGAATATAAGCAAAATTCACTACATCACCAGGAATGATTGTAAGAACCAACAGCCCTTGGTTTGAATGTTCCCTGTCGAAGTTTAAAAAAAATTAAAGCATGTGGTAAATTATTCTGTATGCAACAGGAAGCTAGCAGAGCTAACTGCTAACAGCATTAGCTCTCTGTGAGGGGCAATTAGTTCTTGTTTGCTACAGGCATTAACTACCGGTACTAATTCAATCAGTCCCGAAATAACAACAAAGGATGATCAACTACAAAGTAGCTATAATTTAGGGCAAACATGATGCAGTTGACACTCCGGTGAAACATTATAGCTATCGTTAACATGAGCAAACAAAAACGTTATTTTACCAGCAAGTACAATAAAAACGGAATCAAATTTGAGCACTTGACATGTGTCAATAAACAGTTACATCAACCAGACTGACCTGATTTCAGCACGTCGTCACTGTAATGAGATTTTGCAGCAAAGAGTCAGGAGAAACATGGCCTCACGGTTCTTCTTCATTTTTTTCTTCCTCTTTGTGCACCAGGCAGGTCACGTGTTCACTGACAAGCCCCGCCCCAAACCAGTAAAAACATGTACAGTACATGAGAGGTGTCTCCACTCAGAGCCATTAGTAAAGTAGCTACTCATTTTGAGCAGTATGCAATTCACATATTGTTTTAGTAATGGTCCCGCCGTTTGCAAAATAACAAAAAGATTAGTAATAATAGCTTGACTTATTATGTAAATGAAAATTTGGGGTTACAGTGTACCTCCTGACAGACTGATGTTAGCCAGGTAATCTCTGAATAAAAAAAAAAAAAAATTGTCCCCTTGCTTCTCCAGGTGGTAAATAAGCATTTCTAAAAAGAAAAGGTGACACGCCATTTTCCAGCCAATAAAAACAGAGTTTGTAACCAGCCAATAAAAACAGAGCTTGAATTTGAATTTGAGCAGACCATGGGAGAGCAGAGCCATATATGGCTCTGAGGGGGAGGGATCAGAATGCTTTGCCTGTTGACATTTTTCTAAGTTCTGCAACTGCAGACTGAACCTTTAAACATGGAAGGTGTCCCATGTGACGAAGGTGAGACACAGTAAGTTTCTTTCAGCTGTTCCCTTCTTCAGGGGTCACCAGTGAGAAAACCTGCATAAAAGATTTAGCAAATTGTTTTATGCTGGTTGCCCTTCCTGACACGACACGGGCTTGAACCCGCAACCTCATTCTGTGACAATGACCACCAAACTGCCGCCCCAAGGCAAAACAGAGTACTGCGAACAATAATAACCTTTATAGTCACTGGCCAACTGCACAGCCAGAGGGCATGGCATCAAAACTACTGCAAGTTATTCATTCATTATCCAATTCTACCCAGTCCACAGGGGGCAGAGTGCACAATGTGACTGAAGAGATGGATAATTTACTTCAATGTCAAGAGATGCACATTGCTCTGCTTTTCATCCATGATGAAACACGTGTGTGCATGCATGTGGTGGAAACATACGAGTGCAACTTTGGATCTGAAATTGCAGGGGTGTGTATTTTGTGTCTCATTGGGCTGAGGTGCCATTAACTTAATAACTGTACTGTACAGGGGAAGTAATGTTTCTGCTACATTCCAGCACTATTCTTCTGGTCTTGAAAATAGTTTGGAAAATACATGTAAGACCAAATGCAACACAGTTATGTTCCAGAGAGGGTAACGTATCTTAATATTTGTAGCCTTAGTATCTGTGGACATAATATGATGAGGTCTGCAGTCTGGGAGAATGCAGTCATATGTGAACTGTAATCATGCCGTGTCAGTCATGTGCCTGAAGCTTTCAGTCAGAAATCAATCAGCCCTGAGCAGCTTACAGGCACATCAACACTTCTGCAGGTAGACAGGATGACTGGGTGACTGGCAGCTTATTCTGTCTGTCAGCAGAGGGCTGAGCAGAAATACAACACTTGCTGTGCTGGAAACATTCCCCATAAGAGCTTATATGAGTTTTCAGAAGGAGTCCTCATTGATCAAGTATCATACCTTGCAAATTCCAAAGAGGTTCATCTCCAAGCAAAACAATTGTCATTTAGTGTGCAGGGGATATAAATGATGGACAGACCATGTTTGAAAAGGCATGGAAGGGATCATCACAAATTCTTATTGGGGTGTGTAAAGAAAATGATGGGGTTTAAGTGTCCGTGCAGTTGGTCAGCGGTTGATCGGTTTCACCTTTTCTCATTTTCAGACTGATGCCATGATTTGAAACCATCACTGTGGATTACTACATGTCAGCTGAATACTATATATCATTAACAGAACGCTAACGAATGGGATCTGCTCCAACATGCTCCTCTGTCTGCAGAGAAGTCTTTCAAAAAACTGGTGCCTCAGATGAGCCATGAATCACAGTAAAATCATACTTTGATAGTTGAATGTGCCCCTTGGGTTTACGCAGCAATTAAAAGACCAATTAAATGTCCATTCTCTAAGTTCTTGGGTAATGGTGCTAAATAATGTGTGCTGTTGGAGCTGCTGGGATTTCAAATGTCTTTTAGCTGAACTTGTGCTGACATGCTTCATAAACCTTTAACTGCCACTTTACAGAGCTGTAACAAGTCACACAGAAACACACAGGGTGTCCTCAACAACCCTTTAAAATCAACGTAAAAACAGCTTTGTGAGTTACAAGCAGAGATGCAGATTGTAATTAGCCAAAGGTAGGAATAAAACGGGGAACAAAATGTAGAAAGACGAAACAACAGCCTACCACAGAATATGCACCACCTTAAACAAAACTAAACACTTTTCTCTTTGAACAGGACTGTCCTAACTAATGATGAAACTCATATATGGTGGTTTTCTGCAGCGCATACATTTATGCAAAAACCTGCAAAAGACCTAGCTGCTGTTCGGCGTATTTTTATTTTTTTGTTCTACTAGTATTTAGTGTATTTTTAGTGAACATTTTCCTTAGTTCATATCTTAGATCTTATTACTGTGTTTATCTTTTACATTTTATATTTTTATTGGATGTAACTGGGACCCAGTGCATGCAATTTTGTTCCACCACATGTACCACATGTGGTGCATATGACCAAAAAAAAAGAACATTGAATCCTTGAATATTGCCTACAATTAATTATTATGCATATAAATAAACACTTTTCCATTTTTTTGTTGAAGTTTGGCAGAAGATGCAATTTTTTTTACATGAATTCTGTCAGATTTCTGCAAAAATCCCACCACAAATCAAAGAATAAAGCAAATATTTTGAACCATAAATTATATACTGTACATGTAAAACTTCTTAAATTGAGCCATTCTTGCATGTTGTTAGGTCTTCTAGCCAAAAGTGCTAATCTGCCAACTCAACATTGACCTAGGAGCTCATACAAACAAGATGAAATTTGAAAGTTTAAACGTTTGAGGGGGGTTTAAGTGTCCGTGGTGGCGCAGAGGTTAAGAAGGTGAGCTTGTGATCGGAAGATCGCCGGTTCAAGCCCCGGTACCGACAACAGCAAAAAGATGTGGGTGGGACAGGTGAAGCGGTCACACCTGTCTCCACCCTCATCTGCCCCACTCTGGGCCCTTGAGCAAGGCCCTTAACCCACACCATCTGCTCCCCCGGGAACCCTAAATATCAGCTCTCTGCTCCACACAGAGAGCTGTGGTAGCCCGGTGGTCTGTGGTTGTGTCAGGAAGGGCATCCGGCGTAAAAACAATTGCCAAGTCTTCATGCGACTAGTTCGCTGTGGTGACCCCTAACGAAGGGAGAAGCCGAAAGAAAAAAAAAAAAAAAAACGTTTGACAACACACAGCTGCTCCTGTCTGTATTGAATTTTTCATGAATTCCAATTTGGGCAACGTTTCAATATCACTTGTTAAAATTATATTCGAAGTTTTTAAACTTACTGCTGCTTAATATTTGCATATAAACTGCAGCATTTAATTTTTTTTTCTGCTTGTCTCTCACATTTGTGGACAGTTTGTGTCTTTGGATGCAGAAAAACAAAATAAAAATGTATTGGGAGACTAACATTAACTATAATGTTTAGCTGAGAAAAGAGCAACAAACTGAACAAACTGTGTCATATAAAAATGTAGAGGTTTGGTAATGTAGATTTGTTTTTCATACCAGTAAACTTTTTTGAGAAAGAGTTGCTTTATAGGCCACACAAAACAACTGACACTCTTTATGAGCCTGGACACACTCTGCTCTGACGTCACAGCTGAAGTATCAGACAGAACATCAACATTAAAATGACCAGACTAACCATGAAAGACTAAGCATGGGTTCACATAGATCTTTTTTCTTCTTGACAGATGGACTTTGTTTTTGATTTAAATTAAATTTCAGTTGATATACAATCAGAATCTTTAATACAAAAAGAAACACACAGAATCAACGCCCAGAATCTATTGTGCTTTAAAGATTACATCAAAGATTTTGCTAATTGAGAGACTGGCGTTCAACAAAGGCTAAGATTTTTTTTATTACATTGAAGTTTTAATTTAGTTGCCAATCATTGCCACTGACTAATAATTGATTTGTTCTGAAAGTGTCTAGAAAACTTTTTTATCTCTAATCTGTAAACAAAAACAAAACCCCAAAAAAATGTTATCACAGTGGTTGTGCATGTATAAATTGAAGGTATTTTTACATCAGGAAAGCAGCGTTGCTGTGGAGATTTGTGCCTTACCTTGCTTCTGGGCGGAGCCAACCACATCACACCTGATCCTGTGCTGATGGAGCTCCTGTGGGCCAGCAGTTAGACTCTGGATCATTGAAACCCTTGGGTACGGGTACTTTGTGACAGCCAAGTAACTAAATTCCTTGAGAATACTAACCTGTGCTTTTCCTCATTTTGTTTTTTCAGACAAAATCCAGCATTTTCAGGCCAAGTCTAGTCATTGTGGTCATGACCTTGTTTGTGCCTTCTGAACCTCTTTGCTTGCCCTACCTGGTTATTCTGACAAACTCTAATTCAATGGTTTTGACCCTCACCTGACTTCTGACTCCTCACTGCCTGCTGGATTTTTGTGCCTGTCTTCAGTTGGACCACACGTTAACCATACCAGTACTGCAAAAAAGTTCAATCCTGTCATCTGGACAGTTGATTTTTTGGAAGAAACGTTTTGTCTTTCATCTGAAATACTTCGTCTGTGGTCTGCATACCCGTTTCTCTGAACCTCACTTTCCCTGTTGCTCACAGATCTCCCCTACAGGTCGGTCTATCCTGATCTAAACAAGACTGTGCCAGATGCTTTAATCTGTTACTCATTCTTCTCTCTCTTCTTTAGAGCTGCACACAATTCCTGCAATCCCATATCCCAAACTGCAATATTTCAGTTTAAAAAAGTATATTTCGTAAATCTCTTTATTCTGTGTGTTGGCTGGGTTTGTGTCCAAAAAATATGAAATATTTACACAATAATCTGTTTAAAAAATAGTTAGAAAAATCAATACACTCTTTGGAGATTAATAGGTTATGAGTAAGATCTTTTTTTGTTTTTTTTTCCTAAACATTGTCCTTACAATGACAGTTACAAACAGCCCTGTTAGATTCCAAAATTTCTAATAAAACATATTTTTGGGACCATTTCATTTTTACTTTACAGTATTTACATTCATTTAGAATCAGAATAAGCTTTATTCTCTTTGTACCAAAATACAGTGAGATTATGTTCATGACAGTCATCTGAAAGATGGGTGGAGTGCACGTTGCTGCTGCTCCTGGGAGCGCGGCCTCTTATCCTTTTTAGATAGGAAAAGGGAAAAGGGCCATGAGGAGAGGATAGAAGTATTACAAAAAAGATCTCTTCACATATTGTACTTGTAAGGACACAATTTAAGACATCAAAAATTCTACCAGCAAGTACATTTAGACACATTACATATACATTTGACAACAAGATGGTGAGATTTGTCCGTGAAGCACTTCCACATAATAATAATAATAATAATAATAATAATAATAATAATAATGAATTCAATTTATAACGCACTTTTCATTAATGAAAATCTCAAAGTGCTACAAAGTGCAACAGAATTAAATGTCAATAAAACAAGTAATAAAACAAGTAAAATCAATAACAGTATCAACTAAGATCAAAGATAGAATCATGAGGAGGCAGAGTATGCTCGGTTAAAAAGAAAGGTCTTCAAGCCGCTCTTAAAGTCAACCAGTGACTGTGGAGCTCTCATGCAGTCAGGAAGAGAGTTCCACAGGCGGGGGCAGCCACACTGAAAGTAGGGCTGGGCGATATGAGGAAAATATTATATCGCGATATTTTTTGGCTATATCACGATACACGATATATATCGCGATATCTCCAAAATCAATGAAAAAATGATTCAAAATTGATTAAAAAATGTCAACACTAAATTTGAACAAACTTAAATATTTTATTTTAACCATCAATTGCACACATAAATAAAAAGTACTTCAAGCAAAAAGGAAGAATACATAATTTAAACTTAAAAAGGTGCTCTTGTGCTTTTAACATTAAAAAAATATTAAATCAAAACAATTAAGGCCTTTAAAATACAAAAACAAAAGTGTAAACAGTGGCCATAAAATTTACTGACCCAGAACAGTCACAGGTAACAACTCTCAACTATTTGCATGTGCTAGTAATTTTTAACAACAAACCACAAAATGTGCACAAGTTTCAAACTGTGCCAAGTTCAGGCAATGTCTGCAAAACCTCTGAACAAGAACAGATTTATCACAGTGAGCCTCTGTGTACTGTATCCGGTTTTATTGTGAAAGGGTCAGGGGTTGTTTCCGGATTCACGAAGACGTTCTCTAAAGTTGCTCTACAAAGTGTCGCATTGAATCCTTGTGTAAAAACACGACAGCCTCCACTCAGAAACGTGAACCGAGAGGTGGAGACATTATTAAATCAGCTGTATCGCTAAAGACACGGTCAGTCTCAGCTGTGGAAGAAGACGGCTAACGCGTTAGCCATCTTGTTAGCCGCTAAGGACCGTGTCTTTAGCGATAATGATAAAATGCTGATTTATTAATGTCTCCACCTCTCTCTGCGGTGCACGCATGACTAAGCTCAGACCCGTGGTTTGTTTTAATGAAGCAGCAGCTGTAAAAACACTCGGTTCTGCCATTCATTCATTCAGACCAACAAACATGCTTGTTAGGCTGATTGGTGACTCTAAATTGACCCTAGGTGTGAGTGTGAGAGTGGATGGTTGTTTGGTGTGAGTGAGACAGGTCCCTCTTGTAAATGAGTCCCCGTGACTCAACGAGGCTAGCCTGTATAAATAAAGGTTGATGATGATGATGATTCATGCTCCACTCCGCTGTTTAAATGGTGAAAAAGATTCGTAGTTCAGACCTTTCTTCGGGACTATTTTCAGCATCGTCTACAAAAACATTTTTTATGCCCTCATCTGACAATTTAATACAAACTAGCTCAGAACATTGTTTTCCCCCCTCAGCAGCTGGCAGCGCTCTTCATATCTGCCGTGTTTACATGTTGTGCTGAAAGTCTCGCGCGCGGCTCCTGCAGCCTGCAGGAAGGAGGGGGGCGAGTGGGAGCTCGCGCGACAGCAGGAGGATCCTCGATATACACGATATAGCCCTTTTAACCATCGTACATTTAAAATATCGCGATACATCGAGTATATTCGATATATCGCCCACCCCTAACTGAAAGCCCGGTCTCCCATGGTCCTTAATTTGGTTCTCGGAATGTGAAGTAGATGACTGTTCTGTGACCGCAGAGACCGGGTGGATGAATATGGTGCAAGAATGTCCTTTAGATAATCTGGTGAAGTTCCATGTAAGCATTGATGTGTAATGAGAGCAGTTTTGTACTGAATTCTGTAGGTGACAGGAAGCCAATGAAGGTTATGGAGAATGGGTGTAATATGTTCAAATTTACGAACTCTCAACAAAATCCTTGCTGCACTGTTTTGAATATATTGAAGCTTCTGAAGGTATTTGCCAGGGATTCCAATAAACAGGGAGTTGCAGTAGTCGAGCCTGGAGGAGACAAAAGCATGGACGAGTTTCTCAGCATCAGAAAAAGTCAGAGATGGGCGAAGTCTGGAGATGTTTCGAAGATGGAAGAAGCAAGTTTTAAACAGAAGCTTAATGTGATTTTCAAATGTAAGATGAGAGTCCATTTTTATTCCAAGATTTGTAACAGAGGTGGAGAGGGGGATGTCTTGTCCAGAAAAGGAAATTGTTGTTATAGTTGATGTTTGTACCTGGTGAGGGGTGCCAATCAGTATGGCCTCAGTCTTGGAGCAGTTTAATTGAAGAAAGTTCTGATTCATCCATGCCCTAATTGCCTCCAGGCAGGTAGAGAGGGCAGTGAGTGAAGATGGAGATGACAATGGGGAAGATGAGGATGCTCCAGTCCTGATGTAAAGTTGTGTATCGTCGGCATAACAGTGAAAAGAAATGTTGAACTGATTAATAATTTGACCTAAAGGCAGCATGTAAAGGGAAAACAGCAGGGGCCCCAGAACTGACCCCTGAGGGACACCACAGGAGNCGATAGACAGCTTTCTCAGTTTACACATAACCCAGGAGAAATTTGATGTTGTCTTGCTTTGAGGCCAAACGGGGGAGTCAGATTCAGATAAGCCACAGTTGTTGATTTTTACAGTAAGACTGTTTTTTCTCATCAACCTTGAGTTCTGCTGGTACTTTTAATCCAAAATGGACAGATCTGTGGGCATTCCACTGGTGTTTGCTTATTAGCTCCATCCAAGGTCATACCCAAAATGCTGGCAAGTCCCAGGAGTCGCAGGTCGACTGTGATTCTCACAAGTCGCTTCCATCTTACGGTTTAGCTCATGAGTTATCTGATTTTGAGTACTCAAAGCACAAACCAAACCTGCAGACAGGGATGGCAGCTTTGCCATGGCTGAAACTGCTGTTGCCATCTTCTTTAATAGCCAATAACATAGGTATCCGGCGGTGCCAAAAAGCAAAAACCCTGCTATCATGAGTCCGATATCTTCAGCGTCCTCCTGAAGCAATACGGAAAGGCACGTCAGATCCATGACATATCCTGCCATGTGCGTCTCAGTGGGGCATGAGGGTTCCCCGTCGCTTTGTTGAAAACATTTTATCAATTGAACTGAAAGTCAAGCTGACCACAGTAGTTTTATGTTTCAGAAGATGTGTAAATAGGTGCTCCGATACACAAGACAGGGCAAAAAGCAGGAGGAGGACGAGAGAGGGAAAAAAGGTGTCCGTCTTGCATGAGAGCGAGTGGTAAAAAATGTTTTAGATGGGAATCTTATAGAGACTAGTAGTCCTATTTACGAGAGACCTGTAATACAGACACATAACATCAGCTACATAAAATAACACAACAATCATAAAACACCCATCCATCCATCCATCCATCCTCTTGATATTTAAAAGTGAGCAAAGTTTAACAAAACCTTTTTGAAATTAGAAGTTTGAAACTATGATTTTTCCATTTTCTTTTAAATATGTTTAAAATGTCCCAGATGGATCGAATTGGACTATTTCAGATCTTGCTGTAGGGTGTTCCATGAAGATGGATGAGAATGGAGAAGGTCTTCTTTTCTAAGTTTTCTGTTCAGTACACTGAGATGACTTCTGTTGTGACTTGGCACTTTATAAATAAACTGAATTGAGTTTGAATTCTGTGCAAACTGAGGGGACACGGAAAGAAAAAAAAATGCAGAGAATATGGGCTATGACTATAGTTGTTGTGGTTTTACTGAAATATAACACCAAGAACATTTTACATTTTGTTGCTATAAAGTTATTGTTTGTATGTACAAGTTTTATAATTGTTTTCTAATTGTGTTAAAAAATGCATGCCCCCCCCCCTCCAAAAAAAACCCCCCGTCAAATTCCTAATAACCAAAAAGACCTGGTTTCGCCTGTAGTCTCACACGTGGAATTTATTCTGGTCGCCATAATAAGCAGTGCAACGCTGCTTTGTACCATACACATCATTCAAACAAAAATGAATTATTTTTCATATTTCTGTTTGTGCAGCTCATTCAAACTTCATTAGCCCTCAAGCTAGAGAGGTCCACAGCAGCCACAGCTGAATCCAGATGTGATTTAACACAGCTGGGTTCAACCATCATTCACAAGCATGGATGGGACAGGGGTGTGATGAGTGATAATGTGGCAGCTTTCGGGGCCCCAAAATGTGGAATATTCATTATTACAGCATAAATTCATTACACGCATGTCATCTACTGAGGGCTGACGACAGACACTATTGCAGCAAAGCTTTAATCCAACTGCCTATTAACAACATGCCATCTCAAGAGTTGGAATGTAGTTTAAATTAGCTTAATCAAATGTTATCCTTTTCTTACAGAAAATATCATCTTTTAAAATGTATTGTATTATTGCAGAAAGCCAGATAAAGGCAAGACACACATCTAGTCAGCACATGCTGATTCTCTAGAAAAAAAAGAAGCACCTCATGGCCAAATATATATATATATATATATA
>JBBPBX010057364.1:1113-22457 GCA_038048925.1 Garcialebias charrua
TATATATATATATATATATATATATATATATATATATATACATATATATATATATATACAGGGAACCCCCGACCTACGAACGAGTTTGGGACATAAGGACCGTTCGCAGCTCAATTCTGCCGTAGCTAGGGGGTGAAAATAGTGTCTCGTTCGTAGGTCGTTATTCCGTTCGTAGGTCGCGGAAATACCGCTAACGGTGCGCCGCGCACACATTTAACAGCATGAGACTGACATACTGGGCCATAAACGTGCACAGAACTTTATTTACAAACACTTTTACCCTGAGGCTGTTAGACTCATGAATAAATAAAAATAAAATAAAAATAAACACTGCAAAATATCACATCATGCTGATGCTGATCTGTTTTCTTGTTGCTGTGTTCATCTGTGTTCATCTGTGACCATCTGCTCATACAAACTCATGTTCGTGCTGCTGTTTATTCCCACTATATTAGGCTTAGTGTATTACTAGTTGATGTTTTTCTTAGTTAGTTCTCGATGTTATTACTGTTTTTCTCTTTCATTTGTTGTTGGATGTAACTGGGACCTCGTGTACATAATCTCGTTTTCATCTCATGTACCACATGCGGTGCAAATTACAATAAAGACTCTCTGACTCTCTGACTCGGACTCTGACTTATCTAAACCATTACACCACACATGCATCCATAAACACACACAGTAACTGTACATCAGTAACTTCACATCAGAACTGCAGGAAATCAGCAGGAAATCACATCAGCAAAATGATGTCAACAATCACACATGAACACTTCTCAAAGTGCAGCTTTTAACATCACAACAGCAGCAAATCAGGGACTCACATCAGCAAAATGATGTCAACAATCACACATGAACACTTCTCAAAGTGCAGCTTTTAACATCAGAACAGCAGCAAATCAGGGACTCACATCAGCAAAATGATGTCAACAATCACACATGAACACTTCTCAAAGTGCAGCTTTTAACATCACAACAGCAGCAAATCAGGGACTCACATCAGCAAAATGATGTCAACAATCACACATGAACACTTCTCAAAGTGCAGCTTTTAACATCACAACAGCAGCAAATCAGGGACTCACATCAGCAAAATGATGTCAACAATCACACATGAACACTTCTCAAAGTGCAGCTTTTAACATCACAACAGCAGCAAATCAGGGACTCACATCAGCAAAATGATGTCAACAATCACACATGAACACTTCTCAAAGTGCAGCTTTTAACATCAGAACAGCAGCAAATCAGGGACTCACATCAGCAAAATGATGTCAACAATCACACATGAATCCATAAATCCATCAGCAGCATCACATCTATCAGAAACATGTTGCAACCATCATGTTTTTGAAACCAGTGCGTTGATGAGTGTCCATGTGCATGAGAAAGAAGTCCATGAACTCAGAAAAAGCTAGAAGCAGCAGAAAAATGAAACAAAATTGCCTTACTTTGACTGAAGTGTAGGTAGACAGATGTTTTTCTCATGATCAAACCTGCATCTGATGGAACTGCTTAGCCATTGCTCAACAATGAATGTTGGGAGCATTTTAGGCCAGCTGTTAGTTCAGGCAGGTGTCAGTTCAGGTGTGTGGTCCTGATGTGAGCAGGTCTGTGCATCACATGAAGTTTTTTTGGTTTTTGGCAGCAGTCATTTAGGCAGAACGACACGGATGGAGGCAACATGCAGGACACCAGAGGCAGGAAGAACAGACGTCCAGGAAGACAGTGTTGCAGGACATCCATTCATGTAGAACGTGCAACATGTGATCTGTGTAAGAATGAACACAAACATGAAAATGTGCAGTTACAGCTGGAAAATCACCTGCAAAGAAAACATGAAAAACACACAGAGAACAAGTTCTCCGTACGTGTGTGGTGTGGTGTAGGCAGGAGGCTGGAGGAGGTGCTGGAGGCAGAGGAGCAGGAGCACGTAGCACCAGAGGCTCATCCATGAGGTGGAGCAACACGCGGATGAACTGTTGGAACACACCCACACACAGACGTCAACACCTGCAGATAACAACAACACAGACAACAACAACTTCTCCTTACGTGTGTGGTGTGGTGCGTAGCAGATGTGTGGATGGACCAGGGGGACGTGCCGCTTTGGAGGCTGTCGAGAGAGAGGTGATGATTACAGTAGGTGTAGATGTAAGTTAAAACAAAAATAATAAATTAAAAAAATTAACATGTCTTTGCTGTACCTTTCTGACGTTGCTGTGCTGGAATGTGAGGGTGGGCAGGTCAGTGATGGGACGGTGGAGTTGGTGGAGAGGAGGGGGAGGAGGAGGAATAGTAGGCTGTGAACATAAGCAGAGACAGTAACAGATTAAATTAATGTGTGTAACATGACAACTCCAAAAAATAAAAATAACATTTCATTACAGTACGTACTGTACCTGGAGGGAGGGAGCAGGGGGGGGGGGTTGTTGGGCGTCTTTCACTGGGGAGAGGGTGGGCTGTCCATGGCTTCCTCCTGGCTTTCTGCAGGAGGACTGGATGGCCTTTCAGCTGGTGGGATGTCCAAGGCCTCCTCCTGGCTTGCTGCAGGAGGACTGGATGGCCTTTCAGCTGGTGCACCAGCAGATCCTGGAGGCGGTGCTGTGACCTTTGTAAAATATTGCAGCATGCTGCTCTGCACCTTTTCAAGCTTTTTGTCATCCAGGATCTGCTGATAACACGCAACTTCATTGAGGACACCCCGACGGACCTTGGCGAACCTCTCACAATCGGAGTCCTGCTTCTCCATCCTCGCCAGGAAGCTGTGGAGTTCCTGAAAGCCCAGCACCATCTCCTGCCTGGTGAAGGTCGGAGGAATGACCTCCTCCTCCTCCTCCACTTCCTCATCCGGGACGTGCCTGTCGAGCTGAATCAGGTCGTCTGGGGACAGCTCCTCTCCTGATGCACCCAGCAGGTGTTGGACATCGTCCTGGTCCATGTCGAGCTCCAGTGACCTGCCCATCCTCACAACATCCTCGATTACACGGTCCACCTCCTGGGAATCGTGTACCTCCTGAACAAGCTCTGGACAGAGCTTCTTCCAGACTCCGCACATGTTCTGTTGAGTAACACGATCCCAGGAGTGGCCAATGTTCCGCACAGCATCAAGGATGTTGTATTTGCCAGAAGTCTTTCAGCGTAAGGGTCTGAGAGTTCTCCATTGCCTCCAAAGCGGCACGGATGACTCTCTGCAGGTAGTACGCCTTAAACGTACTAATAACCCCCTGGTCCATTGGCTGGATCAAAGAGGTGGTGTTGGGAGGCAGGTACACCACCTTCACATTACTGTTCATCTCGGTGAGACCAGGGGGGTGTCCTGGAGCGTTGTCCAAGACCAGCAGGACTTTAAAGGGAATCTTCTTGTCATTGCAAAAACGCTTGACTTGTGGCACAAAGTTGTTGGTGAACCAATTTTTAAAAACTTCCAGCGTCACCCAAGCCTTTTTATTAGACGCCCAAAAAACAGGAAGCAGTGATCTATCAATACCTCTGAAGGGCCTGGGTTTCTCAAATTGGTACACCAACAACGGCTTGAGTTTGCAATCACCCGAAGCATTGCCCCCCACCAGCAAGGTCAAACGCTCCTTGCCGACCTTGTGGCCGGGTGTGGTTCGTTCTTCCTTGCTGATGTAGGTCCTGTCTGGCAAACGCTTCCAGAACAGCCCTGTCTCATCCGCGTTGAACACCTGCTGGGCAGTGTACCCGCTGTCCCCGATGATCTGAGCCAGTTCTGCTGGGAATGCCTCAGCTGCCTCGTGGTCAGCGCTTGCTGCCTCACCTGTTTAAATGCACACAAAATGACACGGTTAAGCTGTTGTAACATTGCAATAAAAGGAAAAAAATAATAATTCGTTAGTCGTGGACTACCTGCATTATTAAAAAATAAAAATGAGAAATTAAATGCTCACCCTGTACTCTGATGTTGTGGAAGTTGTGTCTTTTCCTGAAACGATCAAACCATCCTTTTGATGCATTGAAGGTCTCTGGTCCATCCAACTCCCCTGATGTGCTGCTTGAAGTCCCTCCTCCTGCGCTCTGGGAAGACGTCCCTTCACCCGGATCGCTCTGGGAGGACGTCCCTTCACCCTGATCGCTCTGTGCAGCCCCCTGCCCCCCGCACCCCCCTGCTCCCCTGCACCTCCCCCACTCGTCCCTAGTTCTTGCAGCCTGTGATAAATCATCCTCGCCTTCTCACAAATCACAGACATGCCAACTGGTATTCTGCGTTGCGTGTTGTCCTCCAGCCATAGTACAAGCAACCTTTCCATCTCAACTATTCTACCCGTCCTTTGTTTGGTAATTATGGTGGACTTCATGGGGGCTGAAGCACGCACTTGTTGCAGAATGCGCTCTCTGTCCTTCGTAATGGTCCCCACAGTCGACCTAGCTAACCCAAGCTTTATTCCTATCACTGATGGCATCATGCCCTGATCTGACATTTTAATTATTTTTGCCTTTGTCTCCAGCGTTATCGTTCTACGAGGTTTTTTCCCCTCTGCCGCGTCCGCGGACTTTCCAGGTCTCTTCGGAGCCATTCTTGAACAATTAGCGTACGAGCTAACGTGCTAATTCCTAAGGAGCAAAAATTAAAATTAATGCTAATGTTCACAAATGAATGCAAAGGTTTGCTTTCGTCAAAAAATATTTCTTTGAGTACATTTAGTACTGGACCGTACCTGCCCGTTCGATGACCCATTGAAAATTAGCCTAGAAAATTAGCGTAGAAAATTAGCTAACGTGCTAATTCCTAAGGAGCAAAAATTAAAATGAATGCTAACGTGCTAACGTTCGCTTTAGTCTAAAACTGCTACTGTAAATTTAAATTTATTACAGTACCAGTTCGTATGTTGTTCGTTGTTTTTTTCTCTCGTTGTCGTTGTTCTTGTTCGTTCGCTGTTCGTATGTCTCTTCTCATTAATCGCCGTAACTAACCCACGAGGGACAAAATGGCCGCAACCCTTTAAATAGTTACCGCTTTACCTGTACGGATCCCTCCGCCGCCAGGTGCACTGCGGCTGTGTGTACATCCGCCAGAAGCCCAGCCCCCCCCTCTCGCTGGCGGTACTTTTCCACTGTCATGCGCAGTGTCATGCCCATGCCCAACAAACAACAGCCAAAGCAAAAGGCAATCCCCTCCCCCACCTCGCCGATTGCCGTATGTGACGCAGTTACGCCGTAGCTCGATTATATACTTGTAATGGGGCTCGTTCGTAGGTCGTGCATCCAGTCTGCCGTAGCTCGATTACATATTTTGACTTGGTTCGTTCGTAGGTCACGTATTTTCCGCCGTACGTCGATGGCATTCTTCTACTTTGGCTCGTTCGTAGGTCCAGGCGTTCGTAGGTCGGTGGAGTCGTAGGTCGGGGGTTGGGTGTATATATATATATATATATATATATATATATATATATATATATATATATATATATATATATATATATTTATATATATATATATATATATGCTCAATAAGATTTACCTGACTAAATAAAGGTTGAATGAATGAATGAATATATAAATATGCCCCCAAGGCCTCCTTCAAGCCAACAGAATGGCCTCATATACATACCAATGGATCGAAAAATGCTAATTCAATTAGTCATTTGACTAACTCCCCTGGGAACTACAGTTAGAATAGCCAAATGGCTCAAACTACGGTCGTGCAGTAGGGGTGTAACGGTACGCTAAAATCACATTTCGGTTCGGTTCAATTACAAGGAGGGCTCGGTTCGGTTTATTTTCGGTTTATTTTCGGTACAAAAAAAAAGACAAAATAAAGACTTACAAAATGTTTATTTTGAAAATATGCCAAAAATATGTTTGTATTGTATTGTAGTAATAAATAAAAGTGACCCATTTGGATGATATTTTAAATAAACAGCACTCTACAATAAATAAATTATATTAAAAATAATAAAAATCTTAATAAATACAATAACAGTCAGAACCAGAACAATAAGCAGCAACAGACTGTTTACAATCTAACTAATCAAGTTTTTGTCCAGTAGCAGCAGTGTGGCTGTATTTGTCCTCATTACTCACAACCAGAGTTCAGTTCAGTCATCACACACTTCTTAGCTGCAGCAGGTGATCTCTGGTGGATTTCCCTGAAGTGGAAGAGACATGCTACCTCTGTAACTGGAAATACTGGAAATAAAAAACAGAGGTAAAAAAAATAAGTTAATAAGATTATGATTTTAAATAATAATAAATTATAAATAATAATTATAATAAAAGAACAATACCTCTTGAACGGTTGAATCTCCCACTCATCATCAGGGCAGGGCTTAAATCAGCTCCAGGACTTGTTCACAATCAGTTTTAGTTTTTTCATAAAGAGCTGAACTTTTTGACTTAAGTGTTGACGTGATGGATGTCTCATAGCAAGGATCAACTGCGCATAAAAAACATTCAGACTTAGATTCAGATCTTTAAAAACTCATACAGTTTGTGTTATTGCTCTGGACCGACTCTGATTACCTGATAAAAGTAGTTTAAATGCAGCTGCTTTTAGCGGTGTTTCAGTAACAGCTGCTGTTTCTGTTCACATTCCGATGACGTAGTTTCCAGCGCGTTCACGTTAGACGTGTTGCTGCTGCAGAGAGCTGCGTCACGCAGCTGCTGCAGAGTCTTCATGAAACAATGTCCACAAACACAGCTTTGAACGTGCGCTCGTCTTAACAAGAAAGCCATAACATTCCCAAACAGGAGACCGGAGCGAGCAGGAGCAGCTAATGGCTAATAATGCTGCGCGTGCTTCGCGATAATAGCTCCATGCTGAAACGCGCCCAGGAAATTTTGTTCCGCGGCGCATATATTAACGTTCAATGAGTGAAAAAATAACCGAAACGGTACGCAGGTGGACCGAACCGAACGTGCTGTACCGAAACGGTTTGGTACACCCAGTGGCGGTTCCTCAGTTAACCACCAGGGGGGGCTATTTTCTCAAAAATGAAAAAATAACGTTTCAAGTTTTTCTGGTGTTTATTTATCAAATGCAGATTAAAACTAGGCCAACAGTACAATGAAATGCTCAGATTGAGAACCAACAATTTAACTCACTAAAACAACAAAGAACAAACAAAAAAAAAATACTAAAGCATGCAATAAAGGTACAAAAATAAAGTACCTACAAATGAAAAAGTAATACAAGGTCCTACAAACATAGTAAAAAACAACATGGTAGAATTTCAATGGTGCAACAGGATGTATTTAAATGAATAAGTAGTTCAAGGTTGTAATTTAAGCTACACACACATATCTATATATATATATATATATATATATATATATATATATATATATATATATATTATATATATATATATAGCACATAATTACTGTCAGAAGCTAATATTAGTTTGTGACAGTAATTATGTGATATATATTGCACATAATTACTGTCACAAGCTAATATTAGCTTGTGACAGTAATTATGTGATATATATTGCACATAATTACTGTCACAAGCTAATATTTGTTCAACAAATATTAGCTTTTGCACCAAGCCACATCTTTGCACCAAGCCACAGCTTTGCACCAAGCCACATCTGTGACAACAAATTTTGTTGTCACAGATGTGGCTTGGTGCAAAGTTATTGCCAGTTGTTTAGTGTTATTTATTGAGAGTCCAGTAATCTGACAGCCAGTGGATAATAGCTGTCCTTTAGTCTTTTTGTGTGTGATGACAGATTCCTGTATTGTCTGCCCGAGGGTAGTAGATGGAAGAGCCCTTGTGCAGACTGGAGGTGATCCTTGATGATGCTGTGTGCTTTACACAGATGTCTGCTGTGGTAGATGTTCTTTTTGTGGAGACTGCTACTAGTGATGTTCTCTGCTGTTTGCACCACCCTCTGTAGTGTTTCAGCTCTAAACGCTAAGGTATCACACTGTGTAGTTAAATGAACTATTTCAACAAAAGCAGTGTTCTACGTTTTGTACATAAATTTTGCCCTTCTATCCTTGAGAGAAGCAAATTTCTCAATGACTCTTTGGTTGAAGTCAGGGACGGCTTTGACAAGATTTTTCTCCATGGAGAGCATGGCCAATGCATTGAGTCGATCCTGTGACATCGTGTTCCTGAGGAAGGTCTTTATTCGCTTCAGTGTTGAGAAGCATCTCTCAGACTCAGCTGTGGTCATAGGAGTTGTGATGAGGATTTTCAGCAGAGTCACAGTCTCTGAGAAGGTGTCATGAAGATTGTTCCCCATGAAGAGCTGGTACAGAGCCACAGCACCACTGCATCTCCTGAAATCTTCATCGCTGTAGATGAGAGCCAGTTCAGTTTTCAGCTTGTTCTTGTTCAGCACTGGGTACGCCTCCATGGTGGAGTTCAGTGCTGCTTCAGGGAAATGACTGTGGTAATGCTGGAATCTGTCTGCCTGCAGCAGCGTAGCACTGATCAGATGATTTGTGAAGGTAAATCTTTGTTTTACATGGGCCAAGATTGTGTCACAAACCTAAAAAATGAATGCACCACTTTAATAAAATAGCCTCCTGACTAACAGCAGTTTAAATTTGTTCTCCTTGGAGGACATCTGTACACCTGAATATCTCCCACCCACAGCATATTACTGAATTAACTCTTTTTGCTCTCTACAGAGACTGAGGAACAGCTTCTACCCTGAGGTTGTTAAGACTCCTGAATCTCTAACCAGAAGAATCACTTTGAAATATCACATGTTGCTGCTGATCTGTTTCATGTTGCTGCTGATCTGTTTCATGTTTCTGTGTTCATTCGTGCCCATCTGCTCATACAGACTCATGTTTGTGCTGCTGTTTGGAGTAATGCTTTCTATGATATTAGTGCTTAGTGTATTGTTAGTAGATGTATTTCTTAGTTCATATCTTAGATGTTATTACTGTTTTTCTCTTACATTTTATTGGTGGATGTAACTGGGACCCTGTGTACATAATCTTGTTTCATCACATGTACCACATGTGGTGCAAATGGCAATAAAGATTCTCTGACTGATTTTGTGCTTTTCAATTATGCTAAATATGAAAGGGTGGGTTTTGGCACCTTTCTCTTCCATATGAATAATAAAATATTGGGCATGGACAATATTTATTTTTCCTGGTATTCAAGAGGATAGGGAAATGGCTAGTCAGCTTTCTAATTATTTAACATCTAACAATTTATGAGTATATGTGTACATTTAATAGCAACAATTCAAATTGACATTGTAATTAGAAAGATGTAGTGCTCCTCACTTTTTCAAAATACAGAACTAATATGATGAAAAACATTGTACGGTAAAAGACCTACATCATGCATTTAGCTGCTCACCTCTGTAGCTATCCTCTGACGTTCACCAGGGCCCAGTGTGCGGCGTTTCTTGGCCATCTGGGATACACTGCCACTGTGTTCTCCACAAAGAGTAGGGAGTGAGTCTCTGCAGGACCATAAGAGAACAGTGTTCATATTTTAGTCACCAGGTAAAATAACAAGAAATGTGAAGTAGTTCAATCATAAGACATTAACAAAATACTGTATCAGTAATATTAAACAGCACAACATACACATTAATTTCAATTTACCGGTACCTGATTTTTTGAATGTGGTCTGTGAACTGCTGCATGATTCTCTGAACAAAGACTGAGTCGATGGTCCGCTTCTGGAGTTGGTTGTAGAGAATGTCCACATGAGGCATGACCAGATGGAACAGTTTCAGGAAAAAGCTGAAGCTTTCATCCTCCAGCAGCCGAACAAAGCCTCCAGCTTCTCTAACAGTGGTAGGATCAAACTTTCCTGAGTCCCTGATGGTTTCAAAACACTGGAGCAGTTTTTCTTTGTGTTCAAAAACAGTGTTCACAGCTCGGCTGTGGAAGTTCCACCTCACTGTGCTTGCTCTTGGAACTCTGTGGGCCACCACTTCATCGAGAATGCTGGTTCTCTTTGGCGATCTTGAAAAAAAGCCGGAGAATCCAGCCAGGTCTGAGAAGAAAATACTCACTTTTGAGATTTTTTTTTCAGTGACTTCACTGAATTATTTAATGTCTCCTGCTCCATTTTGTCTCTCTGTCTGTTACACAGGTGGTAGATGTGTAGAGATGAAGGTGTTGTGTGGATTTTTTTCTGTAAAGAAAGTACAGAAGGCACATTAATTATGTATTTTTTTTAGCATTTTCCACATTGCTTGAAGTGCTTTGTGTGCACATATGTAATCACATTTTAACTTTCTTAATACAACATAAATAATAATATCCAGGTTATTTCAATTGCATCCCATCCACAGTGATCTTTATAATATTAAAATTAAATTCAAATAATTATATAATCACTGTTTCATAACATGAAAAATTCAAACTATTTAATGCTTAAATCTTTCTGCTACTTGATTTATTTAAAGTCCAACACCCACCATGTTTTCAAATTGCATCGCCATTAATATTTATTAGTTTATTTAAAAATAATACAGGAGCGTTTACTTATATTGTGGAGAAATAACACTAAATGTGTTATTTCATGATTTATAGCAGATTTTAGCATGCAGCTCCGGGAAAATCTGCCCCTCTCCATATATGGGCATTCACTTGGGCATTCACGTCACCAGAGTGACGCCTTGGAGTTACAGGCGAGCAGAGGAAAAGAAAAAGGAAGCATTTTTAAATATTCCATAAAGCTGCCTGTTGATTAATCCTGCTGTCGCTCACTCATGTCATCATATTCTGAGCGAGCATCCACTTAGACATACTAGTTTAATTCGTTTGATCGCGACAAATTCATTCATTTCCGCATCGCCCCGCATTTCTCGCCCCGTGATGAGAAAGGCACCCAGCCTCGCAGCTGAGCTCTGCCCGCGCGCATGCTTCACGACCCGTGCTGCTGCAACAAGGCTGACGAGAGATAAGAGCAGATACATACACTCGAGGGAGCAAATTACACCGGCACGAGGAACTTCAAAGGTGACCAGCGGAGCGGAACGAGGAGCCAGAGACCGCGCGCGGCTCGCTCCTCAGGGGCAGAATGAATCAAGCAACAGGTCCGCAGCGGTGTTATAAAATAAATAATAAATAAAATCAGAGCGCTGGTCCATACACACAAATGCACCAGGAAATATGCAGGAAATATGCAGTTTTAACGCACTCTCTCTCATAAACCTCCATGGAAACTCACTCCTACCTTCTGCCTTCTGGGTGGAGATTCATGTAACAAGAGGCATGACCCTTCGGGACTTTTCGGCCAGGTTTCCGGATTCATTCGGGAGTGGGTTGTTTTTTTTTTGTTTTTTTTAACCCTCGCCTGGCCCAAATGCAAAAATGAAAATAAAATTCATAAAATACTACAGTAATTCTCCAATATGGTGAATTGTTACTGTCACGGTGGGTGTTGTCCTTTAAGTTTAGTGTCTTTGAAACAACAGCACAACTTATAATGAAACTAAAGTTTAACTAAACTAAACTAAAGTTTATTTATTCATTCAGATTTATTCATCAGAAAATTTGCAACTGCTGCTAAACGAAACGAGACAAAAGTTAACTAACACAGACAGACACTCTGAGGAGTAAACAGTTCATGATGAGCTGAAGATGGACAGACAGGAGTCGTCTTCACACATTCGGGTTTATAACTAGCAAGTAGCAACTTTTATAATGTTGCAGACAGTACACCACAACCATGAGCAGAGCTACTAGCTACTGTAACTGACTGCAACAACCACCGTCCCACACACACCACCATGTCCCGAACACAGATGAAAACAGCTCAAACTTTGCTCATGTGTGCTCAGCGATTTATTAAACTCACTAATTATTACTTGCTTACCTGTGTAGAAAGGCACCATTAATAATTACTGCTGTTTCAACGTCGCTACTCGCTAGTTGTCCGTGTGATCAGGTCTGACTGTGTAAACAGAGATGCTCCCCCGCTCTCCCCCTTCCTCGGCTCGAACCGGAAGTGCTGTCGATCCGTGGCGATAAGAGACAAGTCCAGGCTCGAGGGCGGGGGAAAATGCGACCTGTACAGTCCAAAAGTTTTGTACAGATGGGACATAAACTACGGCCGCTAGCGGCCGCTAGTTATAATTAGATTCAATGGAAAAGCATGGGAAAAGCCCCCAGGCGGCGCCGAGCGGGGAAACCGGAAGTACGTCACTCACAATCAGAAAACGTTTTTTGAAACAAACAAAACAATCATTACTCATAAAATATTTATCCTACACAACTAAAAACATATATGCATGCATTTCGAAATATTTTTATTTTATTATTTCACTTTTATAAAAAAAAAAAAAAAAAATCTTCAAATGGTGAAGAAGAAAAGCTGCAGTTCCAAGGAGGAGCGGCGCCCCTAGCGCCCTCTAGTGGCGGCCGCCTCTGATATGAACAAGTCCAGCTGGTGGAGTGCATCAACCCAGGTTTGACTCTTCTCAAGAGCTGAGTGTCTCCAGCACGCAGCTGTTTTCCTCTTCTTCGGACCGTAGGTCCCTCTGGGTGTAAATTCCTCGTCGGAAGCCCATCGACAATGTTTCAAAACTCTAGATGCGTAACACAGATAAAATGTCACACACTGCAGCAAAGTAATATAACATAACTTATTGAAAGGGTTATACATAATTTACGATACTTTATTACAAATACGCAAAGATTTGAGAAGGAAATAGTCGATCGGGTGACTGCGCCGACGCCATTTTAGAACTGTGTTTACATGCATGCGCGTTCACGAGACAGGCCAAGCTGTGGAGGAGGAGCTAAGGAGGCGGAGTTGCAGGTCAGCCAGAGTGCAAGGGGGAGGAGGGAGAAGGGTTTCTGCTCAAAATTTTCCTAAGTTTCAGGGCTTTCCACAAACTGCAGACCGTGCCTTTAAAGAAATAGTTTTTTTACGTTTTTCCTGCTAAATTCCAAAGTGTAGTAATTTCTGGAGGTCAGGAAGGAAATTACGCATATTTGAAGGAAATGACGCATATTTGTCCTCTGCGCTACCTTCCAAAGAACACTGAAGCTACAAACCCATCATTACTGTCATCCTGTCTGTCATTTAAAATGGAAGCAGAAGACTTTTTTGAATCTGAATAAATGCCGGAACACCTAGTGGGGGTAACCATATCAGTTTGACCTGAACCGACAGCTGGATCTCAGAATTCTGATGAAAATACTTCAGATTCTGAGGATAAGGAGGATCATGGCCTAAAATACAACAAGTCCAATGACAGAGTTGGCAACGTGGAATGGTAAGAATTGATTCCCCCCCATATCACTTTAGTTTGTTAAAAACCAGTTTGGTGATTTAGTGCATTAATGGGCATTTCTATCCTGGAAATACGAATAGCCATGCGTTAGCCGCCGCATGCTAGCGCCGCATGCTAATGTTAGCATGCGGCGGCTAATAGCTTCACATTGTTTGTGTTGAGGCCTAGGGGTTCTGTGTTTATCTGTGACCCATCACATCAAACTGAAGGTTAAGTCTCAAAGTGTTTAGTAGAAAAAATAGCCTAATTAGAATAACCTACAAAAGTATTCAGACCAAATGTTAATAAATTATTGTGATTTTATAACTGTATATCATATCTCTGGAACTGCTCATTTTAGGAGGATCTAAGTATCATTTTATTTTTTATTTTTACAAATCAGCAATGTAAAAAAGGTGTTGAGGTAATTATGACCAAATGTAACTTAATTGTCAGTTTGATGTGATGAAATGTTTTTTGTTTACAATATAAATGTATGTAGGTAGCTGCTGACTAACTACTGCTGCATTGCTGATGCAGGTGTACATGTGGGCACTGTGTCCCTATGCAGACACAGTGGGAGTGCATCTGCTGCCAGGAGATACATGCCTTCTCCTTCCGGCTGCAAGAAGCATATGTAATCTGTAAGCTGTATCACTCAACATGAAAGATTTGAAGTCAACTTCCTGAACAGATGGGTGTTAGAGATGTCTTTCTATGAATACCTGCAGGATGAAGGTCCAATCGGGGACAATGAACCATGTCATGAGTAAGTCAGTTATTTCTGAGAAATTATACTGACAAATTTCAGTTTGTTAAATCAAAGATGACCAGATCATAATTTTAACACTTTACTTTTTAGCAGTCTGTTTTTTGTGTAACTGAAGCACATTTGATTATTTTAGAGGAAAGACCTTAGTTTTATGGATGTCTTTGTTCCTATTTTTCCTGTTCAGCAGTATGCAGTATATTTTTGTGATATAGATTTTCTTTAATTGCATTGCCTTTCCCCATCATTAGTTTCCTTGGCAATATTTGTAACTGTGTGTTCCCAGGATCTACCGATACATCGCTTACAGAAGTGTAGTGGACATGACAGGGTCCGCTATGATGCGAGATTACACCTTCGTCTTTTTTTAACTGTCCAGTGATGCTTTTTGCTGACCCTCTCTGTAAACAGACATTTACTACAATTTATTCCATTAGTTGTAATCTGAGAACATAGTCACTCACAAAGAGACTATTGGCTTCTTTAATTTTATTCTAATGTAATCAAAAGAATAACATTTTGTCATTTTCATGATATGTGCTATTATGCTGTGTTATTCTTTAATGTGAAGCATTACTGTGTTACTTGACCATATGATGGTGTCTAACTATGGCAAAGTTGAATTTTATGTCAAGTTGAGCTTTTCAGATTTGTTTTAGAAGTGTTAAGATGCTAATCCAAGTATTTTACTACTGGTGACTATGTGTCTGTCTTTTTTCTAAACATTTATTTCTGCCTCTGGCTTTAACCTTGAATCTTGATAACAGCAAGTGAACTCCTTGACTTGTCTCTAACTCCCTTCCACTGGTCGTCCAAACCAATGGGAAAAGGAACAAGTCACTGATCTCAGATCCTCTCTTAAAAGTTCCAAGCTTTGCTGGAACTTCCAGTTCCTGTGAGGAAGATGAGATGTGAACTTTCTCTTTTAGCTGTCGGACGTTTGGTCAAGAGCCAAAGACCTTCGTTCTTCAGTAAGGGCTAATAACATGCTGGTTATTAGTCCACTTCGAACCGAGCGTAAGCTCAGAACTTTGAATGAAATTCCTTTCTGGAATAAGTTATCTTGAAACCAAACCAGGACTGCCACGACTTCTGCCGACTAAAGCAAGTATCACCGACACTGAGAAGGTAAACACGTTTGGAGTCCAGCTTGGACTTGCGGGACCTATGACCAGTTTATGTCCAAGGCTGATCACAGCTCTTTACCAGAACCGGGACGGACGTCTTAACCCATTTAGCCCCATTGGCAACAATTGTTGCCAAAGTGTATCACTGTCATTTTCCACTCAGTAAAAAAATCTCAAATGTATTAATGCAACATTTTCCACCTATAAACTAGTAGACAACTTAGACAAAGGTTTTGATTTTAAAAAATGTTTCCAAGTGCTTCCTGTTTTATGATATCACATGCTTCCTGGGCCATCCGGCTGAAGACATGGAATATGCAAATCGTCCTGGAAAAGGGTAATTTTCATAACATTTCTTATGGTTTCCCCCCATACTTTTTTATAATCATTTAATCTTTCAAGTCTCTACTGTAACACTCTCCACAAAAATTGTACCTAGGATAAATATTTTTTTGTTCATGGGTCTTTTTGTAAGTGGCAACAAAAGTTGCCAATGGGCACATAGCTTGTCGCTAACTACAGGAAAACACTGTCTGCAGGATTGCACCTAATTTTCTTATTTCAAATTGTAAAATGATGTGCAATGTCTTATTTTAGTCTTCTAAGGATACTCTTCCCATCCATCCATCCATCCATCCATCCATCCATCCATCCATCCATCCATCTTCTTCCGCTTATCCGGGGTCGGGTCGTGGGGGTAGCAGCCTAAGTAGGGAGGCCCAGACTTCCCTCTCCCCAGCCACTTGGAGCAGCTCCTCCGGGGGAATCCCAAGGCGTTCCCAGGCCAGCCGAGAAACATAGTCCCTCCAGCGTGTCCTGGGTCTTCCTCTGGGTCTCCTCCCGGTGGGACATGCCCGGAACACCTCACCAGGGAGGCGTCCAGGAGGCATCCTAATCAGATGCCCGAGCCACCTCAACTGGCTCCTCTTGATGTGGAGAAGCAGCGGCTCTACTCCGAGTCCCTCCCGGATGACCTAGCAAAATAAATTATGTAGTCAAGGCCTGTGTTTCTAAGATTTTTATTTGCTTCCATACATCATTCTCTTGCTAGCCAACATAATTTTTTGCTAGCCTAACATTAGCTTGTGTTTCGCTGAGGTAAAATATGTTGATGATCTAGCCATATGTAGGAAGCCACACAGATCTGGTGGAAACTGGACTTGGTCAGGGACCAAGTGTGGTTCTTGGCCTGGCAGAGAAAGCTGAAGTTCCACCTGGAGTCAAGTTTTACCATGACAACCTCTTCATAACCCTGTCCCTGGTGGATGAGATGACCCTGAGAGGCTATGGCAGCTGTGGCACGATGCGACAAGCTCAGCTCCACAAGGTTCCTTTCACAGAACCCAAGACCTTCAAGAAGACACCCAGAGGAAATGCTGAATATCTTGTTGAGGCAGAGAAGCTGATTGTAAGGTGGAATGACAACAGCATGGTCACTGTGGTGTCAAACATGGAAAGGGAGTTCATCGAAACTGAGGCAAAGAGATAGAACAAACCAAAACGGACCATGGACAAGGTCAGACAGCCCAAGTGTATCCAGGATTACAACACACACATGGGAGGAGTGGACCTGCATGACCAGTTTGTCAGCCGCTACAGAGTCAACATACGGTCCAAGAAGTGGTGGTGGCCATGCTTCAGCTGGGCCCTGAACAGTGCCATGGTGAACAGCTGGTGCTATTACAGGTACACAAGGCTGCATGTTATTTAGCAATATCACAATCGTGTTTGTGATGTTTGACATGAGGTGATCGCTAGTGCTCTTCATTTGACAAGAGCAACAGTGATGATATCCAGACCAACATCACAAACTCAAGCATGATATTGCTTTTACAGAACATTCTACATATGGGGCATGACACTGTAGAAAGGAGGATATTGATAATTCATCAATAGCATCATAAATGAACAAAAACATGGCATATTCATTCATCTATCATGCTTGTTTTTTCATTCATTTAGAACCTGGAAAAGTGGGCAGAAAGATCTCCTCTCCTTCCAGAGGCTGGTAGCCCAGACCCTCCTCCTGCGCCATGGAACAAAGCCAAGTAGGCAGGGCAGAAGATGGCGATAACTGATGCCACCAGGTTTGATCATTTCAACCACTGGCCCTGCAACACTGGTAGCAGGTACAAGCGATGCAAAAACTGTGGCGGACGCACATCGTTTGCGTGTGAAAAGTGGGATGTGCCACTACATTTGGAGTGCTTCAAGAAGTACCACACTGAGTAGATCATCCATAAAAGATGATGGAATGTATGGGATGAAATATATACATATATGGTAAATGGAGCTTATTTATATAGCGCTTTCCAGCCCCCTATGAGGGACCCCAAAGCGCTTTACAATACCAACCATCCACCCATTCATACACACATTCATACACCGGTAGCGGTAGACTGCCATGCAAGGCGCCTTCCAGTCCTACCGGGAGCAACTCGGGGTTAAGTGTCTTGCCCAGGGACACAACGACACATGGTGTGCGGAACCGGGATTCGAACCACCAACCTTCCGATCGGGGGACGACTGCCATTACCACTACGCCACGGCCGCCCCATATATGTGTGTTATTAGAGGTTCTAAGAAAAAAAACTGTTTGTTGAAGTTTTGATTACAAAGTTACAAAATTCGAGTCTACAGACGAATAAATTAAGAATAAAAAAACTGTTCAAATTGTTTGTTGTTTGGAATTTTATACAGGAGGAACCTGATGCTCCAACTTTTTGTTATTATTTATTCTGACTACATTATTATTTTGTTATTACTATATTATTATTAGTTCTCTATTATGAACGGGTGACAGTTGACCTAGTGACAAGCTGTGTGACTACTGGCAACAATTGTTGCCAGTCATAAAAATGCCATTTTCTTCAAATCAAAATACAGAATGATGAAAATAAATACATAACATGATTCAGAAGGACCCAACTGATAAAATAACATGCCTTTCAACTCTGAAAAAAATTTGGGCTTAAATGGGTTAAGGTAAAGGAGCAGCTAATTGTTCACTGGAGGTGTGATGATATCTTAGCTGGACGTGTATGGAAGTGTCATCTGGTTTTATAAATGCAAGAAACTTCCCTTTTTCCTCATATTTCCTTCTCCCTTTCATTCTAAGCTGGTAACTACATTTTTAAGCTAAAGAACCTTCAGATTAAGTATTATTGTCATCTTGTACTGATGTCTGTTGTGTTACAATCAAGTTTGCTGACGTGTTAAATTGCAAGAAAGTGAAATCAGTCAATCAAGTGTAATGGTGTTAATTTTAGTTGATTTATTTTAAATAAAAGGTAGTGTCTTTTGGCATACCGACTAAAATCAATGTCTCATTGTCACTTAATGGCTTTATGGTTATTGTCTATCATAAATGATCACAGAAATATTGGGTAAACCTGAAAAAAAAAGAATCTGTGAAATACTATTAAATCTGAACAAGTAATTAAGGTAAAGGGTGTCAGTTTAATACTGACCCCCTAAATCTTTTACATCTGATGGCCTTGTACGAGTTTTCTAATTAAAGGATTATTCATAAATCTGTGATCTCTCATGAATGAAACGTCATGCTTGCATAATATCCAATTTTTAACGCTGAAGATAATTTTGGCTGGAGGTGTTCAAGACGGTTGCAGGAGCTGCAAGTTTTGTCATCAAAAGTTGAAATTATTATTGTTTGAACTCATTCACACGCTGTTGGAAGCTTTCAGGTGAGGTTTTGTCAGCCCGTGGTCTCTGGGATTTCTGGTTGCGTTCGGTCCAGTTCAGTCTTTCACAAGCTGCTGTACAAAGTTTTGGATGACCGCCGAGTCTTAGTGCTTGAAAAGCTAATTTTACTTTGCAAGATTGTTGTTTTGCTGGTATTTTTACATTTTAGAGCAGGTCAAAGAAGCATATTACTGTTAGAACGTTGTCGGACGGGTTCTGGTGAAACCTGGTTTCTGCTCCATTAAAAAATTAGACCGGAACCGACCTTGAAGCGGCTCAGAGAGAGTCCGTGTTGTTTTCAGTTGAAGTGCTGTGTTACTAAGCATAGCTAAGTTGTCCTTAAATGCTTGCCGCATATTTCAGAATTTATGAAAGGTATTTGAAGCGTTTGAGTTGTATAAGGGTCCCAAGTTGTGCCAAGCTAAAGTTAAGGCTACGTGTCATAACACGTCTGTTTATGAGCGGTGATTGGATGAAACAAGAAGCTGAATGATGAACGAGGGCTGTGATTTGTCAGTCACTCTCGTATCTGTAAAGCGAGCGCTGATTTGCTGAAGTAGGGACGCACGCCGTTGCGACTAGCCCACTTTTGTCGTCATTTCCAGTGCTCCATTGGGTCTTGTACAATTTGCACCCACAAGGAGAACGGAGATTTCACTAAAAGTTTAAAAACTCAATTTAAGCCATCTAAACTGTCTAATCACACAAATTTGTCTCTGACAAGAACATGGTTCGAGCGATTATCACATACAGGCTCCATCTCTTTCCAATGTTGATATTTTTACCGAATTGTTAGATGCTACTCGCAAGCTAACGACTAAGCTAACGGGCGTCAACAGCGCCGCTATAGCGGCCATGAAGAGTAATTATGGTCACCTCGTGATAACATTAAGACTTTAACCTGCCACCTGCTGGTTAAAAGAAGTTTAAAAGATTAGTTCTAAAAACATAAAATGTCAGCATTTTTATTGGGAAATATACATCATTAAAATTGTTCTATGAAAAACAAACACTCTAGTTCATTCTAAATACAGATTTTAGAACAACAGAGGTACGGACAAACTTTTTTTGCTTATTTTAAATACTAAAGAGATTTAAAATAACATTCAAAAAAGCATCTTCCATTTGATTTTCACATAAAATCAAAGAAGAAAATGATGGAGAGCGGAGCATTTCCACATTAAGCTCTTCACATCTGCAATTTAATCAGAATTGGTGTACACATCTGTACACTTTTAGTTAAAAATGGCATTTTTAACGTTAATCTGTGTACAATTGATGACTCCAGTTTATTTTAAATAAGTCCATCCATCCATCCATCCATCCATCTTCTTCCGCTTATCCAGGGTTGGGTCGCTGGGGGTAGCAGCCTAAGTAGGGAGGCCCAGACTTCCCTCTCCCCAGCCACTTGGAGCAGCTCCTCCGGGGGAATCCCAAGGCGTTCCCAGGCCAGCCGAGAAACATAGTCCCTCCAGCGCGTCCTGGGTCTTCCTCTGGGTCTCCTCCCGGTGGGACATGCCCGGAACACCTCACCAGGGAGGCGTCCAGGAGGCATCCTAACCAGATGCCCGAGCCACCTCAACTGGCTCCTCTCGATGTGGAGAAGCAGCGGCTCTACTCCGAGTCCCTCCCGGATGACTGAGCTTCTCACCCTATCTCTAAGGGAGAGTCCAGCCACCCTGCGGAGAAAACTCATTTCAGCCGCTTGTATCCGAGATCTTGTTCTTTCGGTCATAACCCAAAGCTCATGACCATAGATGAGGGTGGGAACGTAGATCGATCGGTAAATTGAGAGCTTTGCCTTTTGACTCAGCTCTCTCTTCACCACGACAGACCGGTACAGCGCCCGCTTCACTGCGGACGCTGCACCTATCCGCCTATCGATCTCACGCTCCAGTTTTCCCTCATTCGTGAACAAGATCCCGAGATACTTAAACTCCTCCACTTGGGGCAGGACCTCCTCCCCGACCCGGAGAGGGCATGCTACCCTTTTCCGGCTCAAGACCATGGCCTCGGATTTGGAGGAACTGATCCTCATCCCGGCCGCATCACACTCGGCTGCAAACCGCTCCAGTGAAAGTTGTAAATCACGAACTGATGAAGCCAGTAGGACCACATCATCTGCAAAAAACAGAGAAGCGATTCTAAGGTCACCAAAACGGATCCTCTCAACACCTTGGCTGCGCCTAGAAATTCTGTCCATAAAAGTTATGAACAGAATCGGTGACAAAGGGCAACCTTGGCGGAGTCCAACTCTCACCGGAAACGAGCCTGACTTACTGCCGGCAATGCGGACCAAGCTCTGACACCGGTCGTACAGGGACCTAACAGCCCTTATCAAAGGGCCTGGTACCCCATACTCCCGGAGTACCCCCCACAGAACCCCCCGAGGGACGCGGTCGAATGCCTTCTCCAAGTCCACAAAGCACATGTAAACTGGTTGGGCAAACTCCCACGCACCCTCCAGGACCCTGTTGAGGGTGTAGAGCTGGTCCAGTGTTCCACGACCAGGACGAAAACCACACTGCTCCTCCTGAATCCGAGGTTCGACTATCCGACGGACCCTCCTCTCCA
>JBBPBX010057365.1:0-22457 GCA_038048925.1 Garcialebias charrua
GAAGTCAGAGCACAAAGGTTACAGGGAGCATCATCACCGAAGAAGATGCATTCTGTCTTTCCTTCGTTTAAAAACAACAACAAAAATGCATAAACTACACTAAGCTAAAGCTGCCCTGCTACAAAGATCTGAAATGTAACTCCAGTCATGAGAATATGTTTAACAACTATGGGAACTAAAGCCACTGTGGTCCACATTAATCCCAGGCCTTCTCTGAAGCATGCATCTTAAGCTGGAATTTTATCCAACTGTGCTGGCCAGGGAAAAAAATGCATCTCTTTGTCTCGTTTTTTTTTTTTTTTTTTCTGCTCCAGCGACACACAAACATAAGCACAAACACACAAAAGTAGATTGGTCCAACTGGCTTGGTTCAGTGGAGCCAGAATGCAGAAATACAAAGCACAATAAACAGAACACAATGCAATTCCTTCATCCTATTTACTGAGAGAAATGACCTGAATAGTCTCTGGTTGGTTTTGTATTATTTTATCACCTGCTCAGTGCAAATAGCCTCGTGACAAAGACCAAAAATTTTAACTGGCATTATGCTTATCAGCTTGTATTGTTGACTTTTTTATTTTTAGGACATTGTAAACAAAAAGTAACAAATAACAATAGATTTACTCTATTTATGCTGCTAACATTAGACATTTATATTAGCTGAACAACCTGAGTGTGTCTGTTGCTTTGTATCTTGAGTAACAGCAACTTTTAACCATGGTTTTATATGAAATAATACACTGTAATAGTTGTTAGACATCTGTAATTTGATTATAATAATGCGGACATGTGGATATGGGAGTTACACTCTACTGTATTTTTATATGCACTGCATAGCAGACAAACAGTTCTGAGTTTATTTTCAAATATCAATTTTTTTGTTGTTATCGTTACTCTGTGAAGCAAGTTTAGGAGCGTCAGCAGAGTACCGGTAGCTACTTCACGGTACCATTTGTCCTAATACGGTTGCCGTAGCTGAAACATGCTGGGCTAAAACCGAGCGTTTTAAAACCTTTGTCATCTTTTCTTTGCTGAACCTTGAAGAATGCATTTATTTAATACAATTTTGAAGATATCAAGACATCTGTGGAGGATGGAATGTGGAACCAAAATTCCTACAGAATATGGAATTCCTTTCAGTTCCTCTGTTCCTGATCATGAATGCTGCTACCTTTTAGTTTTCCCCTCAATTATCAGACCGTACTCTAGAGATGGTAGTCCATACTGTTCAACAGTTGACGTGAAAACCTGTAGGATGGTTTTAGCCCTATTGTTGCCAACAACAATCAGATATACTATTAATCTGCTGTATCCATCAAACCCAAAATTATTTACCACAAACTCTGGGGGAGCTTCTATATCACTAGCTTGGCTTAAAATATCTCAACAGTTCACAAGAGAGCAAATTAAAGGTATTGTGACATGATGTTGGAAATTTGCATATTTGTCACAACATATATATCTTATATCATTCAGCTCTGTTCGTTTTTGCAAAATAAATTATAAATATATTAAAATTTCATTCCAAGTTATGGTAGTTTTTTCTCTGGGACACGCCCCTAAAAATCAGCGCACTTCCGCAAAACGTCATTGTGACGTACATGTGGGCACTGGGCATAAGGCAGAGCCTTGCCCGTTTGTTTGGTGTGTTAACTGCTTTCCATACAGATTCTTTTTCTGAAAGATCGCCTCTTTTTTTGTGTAACTTGAAAAATGCTGTCACGTTGTAGCGCATTTGGGTGTTCTAATATCAGCAGTGAACAAGTGAGCATTCACAAATTCCCAAAAGATGAGAAACTTCACCTATAATGGACAAGTACAGAGAAGAGGGACCTATGGTGTCCTACCAAAGAGTTGTATGTCTGCAGCGACCATCTTACTGCCGATCAGGTAACATCTGTAATTTTTTTTTATTCAGGGAGGGTTTATTAATGAGAGTTTTGGATGATTTACTGTCTTCAAAAGATAAATCTCAAACGTGACCGGGCCTTGCTGTTAGCTTAGCGCACAACAACAAAGACCCACATCACGAAGCTATCCTCACTTAGCTACTGTGTAAGAAATAAACTGTGTCTAAATCACTTTTCAATTGATCGAGTGTCCAGTAACTGGATTTGATGAATAATAACCCTTAGATTGCTTTAAAGGAGGAGGAGCATCAAATGTAGAACCACTAGACTGAGGAACAGCTTCTACCCTGAGGCTGTTAGACTCATGAATAAATAAAATAAAAAATAAACACTGCAAAATATCACATTGTGCTGATGCTGATCTGTTTTCTTGTTGCTGTGTTCATCTGTGTTCATCTGTGACCATCTGCTCATACAAACTCATGTTCGTGCTGCTGTTTATTTCCACTATATTAGGCTTAGTGTATTACTAGTTGATGTTTTTCTTAGTTAATTCTAGATGTTATTACTGTTTTTCTCTTGCATTTGTTGTTGGATGTAACTGGGACCCCGTGTACATAATCTCGTTTTCATCACATGTACCACATGCGGTGCAAATGACAATAAAGACTCTCTGACTCTGACTCTGACTCTAAAGGGGACCACATATTCAAAATTCACTTTTTAATGTTTTTTTTACTCAACTTTGGGTATTTACTTCATAAAAAAACAGTCCTAAGGCCAAAAAAATGCACCCAGTGGTTTATTTACTCTAAGTAGATTTATTTATCTTTGATAAAATACAGTTCGTTTTGCACTTCCTGCGGTTTGTGACGTCACAAACCGCAGCCAACCGCAGCCAACCGCAGCCACAACCCACCACAACCTGAGTCCAGCCCCTCACCTAGCAACCCCTGGTTAGGCTCAACCCACTTCTGTATTAAACACATGACTGTTGTTTTTCATGATTTCATCTCATCTTTTGTTTATATGTTCTTAATTTCATGTGTACAGCACTTTGTTGCAGCTGTGTTTTTTTTAAATGGCTTTATAAATAAAGTATAATTGTTATTTTTATGTTTTAGTTCAATTTTTAGTGTATTTGCGATCGCTCCCAACGCGCATCCGGTAAAAATTAAACGAGCAGACCCCCGGCGTAGGGACCGGCGGCAACGGGACCCTCTTCTGGCGGATGGAGCGGAGCTTCAACTGTACAGCCTCGCTGCTGCCTCGCAGCAGCCTCGCAGCAGCGAGGACCTTCTCCTTACGGATTAATTTACGGGAGACACTTGGTGAACTTTGTGTTGTCTTGACTGGAACAGCGATAACTCCCAAAATCGCCGCGTGCAACGAGCGGAGCTGGCGAACACCGGAAGAGGAACAAGCTAACATTAGCTTCGGATTCGGGTGGTCTCATGCTAAAAGGAGCAGCAAATTGCGGCGCGCTCAGACGGGTTTCGGTAAGTTATCTTAAGCTAGCACTAACAGTAAGTCAAATGAGTAATAAAAAAGAGCTAATTTTAAAACAACAACACATTACAGATACTGGCTGTTGCAGAGGGCGTAAACAGATCGTTGAAGGGCGTGGACTTCAGAACTTGTATCAGAAACCGGTCGTTCAAAACGAAAGTTAAAAATGGCAGAATTAAAAAGGGTATAATTGATTATCTAAGAATTATTTTGTGTATTAAAATGAATTAATATTGTCAAGATACCACACAGACATAACATAAAATTTTTATTAAAGACCTATATGTGGTCTCCTTTAATACATTCATGTACTAACAATAGGTTGTGTTTGTTTGCTGCTAACACACTAGCCGAGATACAGGAGCAAACACGTTGCTATTTATGTATTTTTAAATTATGTCTGCACGATCAAGTAACATCAGTAAGTTTTTTTATTCAGGGAGGGTTTATTAATGAGAGTTTTGGATGATTTACTGTCTTAAAATGATAGATCTCAGACGCGATCGGGACTCTGTTAGCTTAGCCCAAGAACAAAGAAGCCACATCACGAAGCTATCCTCACTTAGCTACTGTGTATGAAATAAACCGTGTCTAAATCACTTTTCAATTGATCGAGTGTCCAATAACTGTATAGGATGAATAATAACCCTTCGATTGCTTTAATACATTCATGTACTAACAATAGGTTGTGTTTGTTCGACATGCTCCGCCATTATTATTTACATGCGCGTTGAGCAGCGGCTACCCACGGGTACATCACGATGACGTTTTGCGGAAGTGCGCAGATTTTTAGGGGCGTGTCCCAGAGAAAAAACTACCATAACTTGGAATGAAATTTTAATATATTATAATTTATTTTGCAAAAACGAACAGAGCTGAATGATATAAGATATACAGTATATGTTGTGACAAATATGCAAATTTCCAACATCATGTCACAATACCTTTAAGGTCCTGCATAGAGGGAGCTACAACGTTTGAACCGACTTCAGACCAAAGCAATGGATTGCACATGATCAGCTTTAGTCCCGCCCACTGACTTTGACGTGTGAGACTGACAGTGAACATGATTTCATGGCGACACTGGAGAGTGGAATGTGACAAAATTAAATTAATTAATTGTGTATTTAATAACGTAATTGTATATTGAATGATTTAATGATGTACCAGTATTTAATAATTTAATGATACATTTCATTATTATGCATTTATTTATTTAATTTAGTCACATTCCGTCCTAGACATAACTACCTTTACTGATGACTTTGAAATGTTTGCATATATTTCAGTGATAAACATCAAGATGTACGGTTGCATCTAGCTTTATCATTAAGTATTTGTAAAGCATTATTATGACAGTAGATTTAGATGAGATTATTTTAAGGAAAACTCATCATGATCCATGTTTTTTGTTAGTTTTGTTTAGTCTTTGGTTTTCCCCGTATAGCATCATTTCGTCTGCCCTCGGTTTGTTGTCTGCTCTTTAGTGTTTTCTCACCTGTTCGCAGTCTGTAATTAGTTCAGCCGTCTCCAATACAGTATATATCATCCTAGTCCTACGTTCAGCCTCCTGGAATCAGCAGTGCATTGTTGGATTTCACGCCACAAGTACGGTTCTCCTTGTTCCTCCCTGTGATTGTCTCATCATCAAATATGTGCTGCCATGACAGGGATTTTGTTTAATAAGTTGTATAATTTGAACTCCTCTAGTCATCCTGCATTCTGGGTTCTAATTTAAAAGGTTTTTGCATTTACAATAATCTCATATGATCAAAATGCTGACTGTTAAAAGCTATTACCCGGTAATTCAAATTTATGAACTGACTTGGATAATTCAATTCAATTCAGTTTAAATATATAGCACCGAGTCACAACAGAAGTCATCTCAGGGCACTGAACATAAACATTCACATTTACAAATAATAGGTTAACAAAAACATTCATAAAATAAAAATAAAATAAAAATAATGAATACTTGTATAAAATAATTTAAAAAATGCTAAGAAACACTCAAAACTACAGTCTAACCAAAGTACAGAAAGCATTCCTACCCTGAACAGCTTTTGAACTAATAATAAAGCAAAGCCGAACTGTTTATTCAAAGCTGGAGGAAAAAGATAAAGAAATATTGAGCAAACAACAACACTCTTCTTGGGAGGAAATTTCTCACATTAATAAAAGTTCATGCTCCTTTTCGAATACCAGAGTGGGCTCAAACTATTTCATAGTTTCACATATAATCTCCCCTGCCTTGGCAGAAACATTACTTTTCGTGTAATGTATTGCACAATCCACCAAACACCTGCAATTTTTCAATTTCATGTATTCCTATAAGCAATGATAATGATCAGTCACTTCAGCATGACTAAATATTAGACAGTTTAAAGATTAAAATTATTAGAGATCATTTAATCCTAAATCCTCCATTAATCTAAAGTTATTTATGAATGTCAAGACAATTTTAGTTGTTTAGTGTTAAAACAGTATGAGGACACAGCTGGAGGAGTAACCTCACAAAGACCCTCATCAGAACCTGTAAGTTTACTGTAGATGTCAGTTATGTTTCTGCCTGGACCAGAAGGGGCAACAAGCTGGGAAACTGTCTGGAGGAAAACACGTTATTCTGTCTTTTTATTCAATCAGATTTACCAAAAGTAAAATATGACGAGAGTCATTACAATATGATAAAATTAGAATAATCCCCCAACACATGTTGCCAATAACTTAACAATGTCCACCTTTTTTTCCTCACTTGCTCTCGTGCAAGACAGATGCCGTTCTTCCCTCTCTCGTTTCAGCTCCTGCTTTTTTGCTCTCTGTCTTGTGTATCGGAGCTCCTATTTAACCATCTTTCAAATCGTAAACTACTGTCATGGATCTGGTCAGCTGGACTTTCAATGCAATCTATAAAAAAAATTTCAATAAAGCAACAGGGTTCTGGAGAACCCTCATACACCGCTGAGATGCATGCAGCAGGGTATTTGGGAGCTGATGTGCCTTTCCGTATTTTCTAAGGAGGACACTGATGCTGTTTATATCATTGGAATCATGATAGCAGAGTTTCTGCATTTTGGCACCGGTGGATACCTAGGTTATCGGCTATTAAAGAAGACGGCAGAAGCAGTTTCAGCCATGGCAAAGCTGCCAACCCTGTATGAAAGTTTGGTTTGTGCTTCAAGCACTCAAAATCAGTTGATTTATGAGCTAAACCGTAAAATGTAGGTGATTTGTAAGAATTGCAAGCCACTTGAGGCTTCTGGGGCTCGCCAACATGTTGGGACGACCTTGGAGGAAGGTAATAAGCATGAACCAGTGGAATGCCCACAAATCTGACCATTTTGAATCGAAAGTACCAGAAGAACTCAAGGCTGACGAGAAATAATAGTCTGCCTGAAAAAAATCAACAACTGTGGCTTATCTGAATCAGACTCCCAGGTTTGGCATAGAAGCAGACCGACTTATCAAATTTCTCTTGGGATATGTGCAAACTAAGAAAGCTCTGTCTATCGCAACACACACCCCAACCTGAGAACTTCTGTGAATGCTTATCAGTGCTGTACCACTGACACCAACATCTTAACAGGACTATGGTGCTATCTGGAAGTGCTTTGTGGACAAATTTCACCGTCTTGTCGTCAAATGCATATGTACAGTAATGTGTCTATAAATGCACTTGCTGGTAGGTTATATGTCTTAAATTGTGTACTGATAAGGACAAGGTGTGAAGAGATTTTGTAATATCACTATCCTTTCCTCATGGCATTTTCCCTTTATCTATCTAAAATAACAAGAGGCCACGCTCTTAGGAGCAGCAGCATCGTGCACTCTGCCCATCTTTCAGATGACTATATGAACATAATCTCACCGTATTTCGGTACAATGATAATAAAGCTTATTCTGATTCTTTTCTGGCTTTTCTATTTTTTACCAGTGTCTGCTAAAAAGAGGATGCTTGAAGAAAATGAAGCTTTGTTCACCACACCCATTTAAAGCACCACTTTAAATGGACTGTGTACAACTTCCCTAAACATTACGGTGCACTTCCATAGAGATATCTTTAGACAAACCACTTCCCAGAACTGGGTACTCCATGGGGAAAACCAGTAGTGTGTGTTACACACGATGACTGGCAGGTGCTCTTCATCCTAAGAACAGACCAACATGACCTCACTTATGAGCTGTGAGTACGAGATAAGATATCTTTGGAAAAGTAATATGAGCAACGTTTGTAGTTAAAATAATTTGAATACCGTACCTAAATTGTTAAGATGTTGTCCATTTGTTTGAGTAATTTCATTTCCAGATACAGCTCCTCAGAACTTTTCATTTTCATCAAAAGACTTCAGTTGCAAATATCAACTTGATATTCAATCTCTGGAAGTGCAACCAAGAGCTTCCACAACACCTGTCATAACTTTTTTTTTTTTACAAACACAATGAATAATAATAATAATAATAATGAATTCAATTTATAATGCACTTTTCATTAATAAAAATCTCAAAGTGCTACATCATACGCTACAATGAACTGTAGCGTATGATAGTGTGTGATGAACAAAACATTGTGAAAATAAATGATTTGTTGTTTATTTTTCAAAAGTATGCTAAAATAGTATAAACAGACTTGTTAGTCCCCCTAAAACGACTATGCAGTACAGTAGGGCTGAACGATTAATTGCATTTGCGATAATGTTGCGATATGTTAAAACGAGATTCTCTAACCGCACAGGCTGCGATTTGACTAGTCACGTGACTTGGGAGTGAGCCGAGCGGAGCAAAACCGAGCAGGCAGGGAGGGGGAGAAGTCAAGTTAACACTGCACGCTCTAACACAATGGCTTCAGGCTCGACAGAAGCTGACACAACTGAAAGTCTAATACCAAAGAGGGGCAGCACATCAGTTGTGTGGAATTTCTTTGCACATTGCATTATGTTTCCGTTCGGCCACCGTAGAATTTCGGCCGTGTAGGCCACCGTACAGCTCCCTTTATCTGAACGGAGCCTGCTAGCATGGAGGGAGGAGGGAGACAGCGTGATTCTACTTGCTCCTTCGTCTTTAAAACTAATTTCATATCCTACAATGTTCTGGGGGAAGACAGAGCTTAACAAGAGAACGGTTGTTTGCAAGAAGTGTCACTAACCGTGTTTCCATCCATTTTCATTTTGAATTTTGAGCTAATTTTTGAAATCTCGCAAATATGTAAATACAAATTAATGCGAAGCAGAAGTGTTTCCATCTACTGGCTTGTAGCGCATCTACCAAGCCACGCACAGCGTCATTACGTCAGACGTCAGCGTCATTACGTCAGACGTCAGCACTGCGCATGTCTACAGTAAACAGGAAGTAGCGGTTGAAAACAGAACCCGGCCACACATCTCGTCAAAATGGAGAGAATATTTCAGGTACGTGTTGCTATCGGGCAAGTTGTATTTATTCTGTCATGCCAACTAGTTTTAGCGATGTTACATGTTGTCCGGAGCGGAAACAGCTGAACGTCACGTGACGTGAATGTTCGCTACGGCAGAACTGAGTCGGAAAATCTGTTTCCATCTGTCGTTTTGCGCATCTGCTCATTTTCGAAGATCCCAAAAACCACCTCAAGCGAGCGTATAAACTTTTTGGCGAATTTGAGGAAGTAAATTCGGATTTTGCCGTTTCCATTAAGCTTTTCTGCTGCGATACTTCAAAATGCGCAGCTAGAAACCTTGATGGAAACACGGCTACTGTCTGTGAAGGTGATGATGATTATAGATATGGGAAAGGTGACAAAGCCACTTCCAAGCAGGTTCATGATCATGTGACCACAACTGCCATACTATCAAAAAGTATAAGGTTCACAGAACAATAGCCAACCTCCCAGCATGTGGCCGCAAGAGTAAATGCAACCCCAGGTTGATCAGATTGATAGCGTAGATGGTAGAAAAAGAGATAAGAAAACCATCCAAAACCAAGATGAACTCCAAAGTCAAGTTACATCACCTTCTGATCGCATCATCCATCACATTTTGAATCATGATGGGCTTCATGGCAGAGAACTTTTTCTGATGACAGAAAACACAAAAAAGCAAACTGACATTTGCCAAAATGCATGTTGACAAGCACCAATGTTTCTGAGACCGATAAGAAAAAAATTGAGCTTTTAGAATGTCACTTCATCTATCCATCCATCCACCCATCCATCCATCCATTTTCTTTAGTCTCTTGTCCTTTTTGGGATGTGGGGAGCAGGTGTCTTTCACAGTCATAGTATGAGAGGCAATGTACACCCCAACAGGTTGCAAGTACAGGATCACAGAAAAAAATCTGATGACCAACCACTCATACTCTAATTCAAACCTAGTGGTTCCCCAACCCTGGTCCCTGAGGAACACCACCCTGCTTGTTTTAGTTGTGCCTTTGCTCCAACACACCTGATCCGAATGAAAAGGTAATTAACAGGATTCTGCCAAACTTAAGGAAGTAATCAAACCACTGAATCAGATGTGTTAGAGCAGAGAAAAAACTGTAACATGCAGGAAGGTGTTCCTCAAGGACCAGGGTTGGGAAACCACTTACTAATGAACCTCACATTTGGTCTGTTGGGTCTGTGAGAGGAAACCAGAGTAGCTACAACCCATTGTACCACTGCACCACTGTGCCAGTCACATATTTTTTCTATTGTATTTTCTTTTTGTTATATAAGTATACCAATTAATTCATCCTCATATGTGCAAGTGGCTGTGCACCAGAGGGTGTACACACCATAAAACCTTAAAGAGTCACTGACATGATTTTTTTTACTATGCATAAAATTGCTCAAAATATATACCGTATCTTTTATCATTCAATTATGTTCGTTTTTGCAAACAAAATGATAAATCAATTGAATTTTGCTTTAAAAGTGATTTTAAACTTTGCGCTGTGTTTATTCACGGGAAATCCGATTACACGCGAATGCAACATCTGTTACGTAAAATCGGGCCGAGGCAGTCTGCGCGTGTCTGCTGCTCGCCTACAGATCACGTTGTTGTTTTTTTAAACTTGAAAAATGCCGTTACGTTGTGTCGCATTTGGGTGTTCTAATATCATCAGTGAACAAGTGAGCCTTTTCACTTTCCCAAAAGATGAAATACTTCGTCAAGACTGGACTAAACAAACAAAGCTGTCCCCCTCGGCGCCCCCCTCACCTGAAGGTAAGTCTCATACGGCTGCAGACCTACCGGTAAATTAGATCCTGTTGTTTCTATTTCCATCACCCAAACTATTTTCTGCTTCCCAAACTGAAGACAAATAGCTCAAATCTTCACATAGATTGCTAAATTCGTCGGGGTTTAAAATTGTCCGCTATTAAAGAGACCAGAGCCCTCTGCCCGATTTTACGTCACAGATGTTGCATTCGCGTGTCACGGTGCGAAGTTTAAAATCACTTTTAAAGCAAAATTAAATTGATTTATCATTTTGTTTGCAAAAACGAACATAGTTGAATGATAAAAGATATATATTTTGAGCAATTATGCATAGTAAAAAAAATCATGTCAGTGACTCTTTAAAGCTCCACTGACATGTTCTTTTAACTTTTCAAAAAATGGCACAACATATATAAATATTAAGATAGACCTCTGACCGTTTTTGCTAAAATAATGTTAAATGAATGAAAATTTCTCTCAAAATAGTTTAAAATTAGCGCCGTTTTTTTAGACCGTAAATCCGGATCTTCCGGTCACGTGTCAGCATTCCCGTTTCTGACGTCACGTCCGATACTGAACTCTGCTCAAACGACAAAAATATAGACGCATCCGTCGAATTTAGCCATTTAAAACTACATTATAGCGATTTGGCTTCGCTATAATGTAGTTTTAAATGGCTAAATTCGACGGATGCGTCTATATTTTTGTCGTTTGAGCAGAGTTCAGTATCGGACGTGACGTCAGAAACGGGAATGCTGACACGTGACCGGAAGATCCGGATTTACGGTCTAAACAAACGGCGCTAATTTTAAACTATTTTGAGAGAAATTTTCATTCATTTAACATTATTTTAGCAAAAACGGTCAGAGGTCTATCTTAATATTTATATATGTTGTGCCATTTTTTGAAAAGTCAAAAGAACATGTCAGTGGAGCTTTAATCCTAACTGCACTGATTAAGTTGAAGGTTTACTTTAAATCCCATTTACACAAACTGCACTGATTAAGTTGAAGGTTTACTTTAAATCCTATTTACAATGTCTGAGCTGTTTGATACCATGAATTCACCTTTCCAGGTGTGATTTCTGAGTTATTGATGAGCCCATCACTGACGTGAACAGTGGATAAATGAGAAACATCTGCATGTTTAGGATGATAGTTCCTGGTAGGTTTAAACTCGGTGTTGTGGCCCAGCTGCTGCAGCCATGGTGTCAGGGCTGAAGAACCGACAGACTTGTCAACAGATTTGTCCGAAAGGAATTCCATCTTTAATCTGGATCTGAAGCTAAAATATTTCAACTGCACCGGTGGTGGGCAGCAGCACCAACAGCTGTCACACCGCTGCTCACCGAAACACCCCCCAAGTTTCATAACACAAAGTAAAGGTCATTAACGTTTTTTATTTATTTTTTTTAACCCAAACTTCTTTATAAGCAGTTTCGGTCAACACAGTACGAAGCAGCGATCAGATTTGTTCACTTTTCCTGATGCGTGTTCGCGCTATGTGTCTGTGCGAGTTTTCAAATAAATCAACTTACCAGCAGTTCTTGAGCCTGGCCCCGAACCGAGCAGAAGGTACCAGATCCACATCATACGTTCTCCTTTCTTCTTGTTCTTCCTCCCCCTCGGCCTGCTCGTGTTGTCCTGCCCCGCCACGGGGCCAAACCTGGAGGGGGCGAAAAGACACAAACTTCTCCGATGCAGCAAGTCTGTGAAGCTCTACTTTTGTTCTTCTTCTTTATCTTCCGGCAAAACTGCGAGCGCGCCCGTGTTGGAGGAGTACAGAGTCGGCTTGTGGAGGCAGAGGAGCAGAGGGGGCTCCGGGCAGGCGGACTGCAGGCTGAGAGGAGGCGGAGCCGGAGGCAGAGAGCCGGGGAGCCGAGGTCGATGGGCCCCGGCCAGAGGAGCCCCCCAACACTGTTGACAGGTCGCTACCACAATGAATGAATGCAACAGCAGAGTTTATGTTAATAGTAAAAACATAAAGACACTTCAATCTGGTTAGTAGCTTCGTGATGTGCAGAGCAGGGGCGATTCTAGAATCTGACATTCTGGGGGTCTTAGCCCCCCAGTAATAGCTATGTTTACATGCGCAAAATTCTTTGACCGGATTGAAATGTTTTCACAGAGTGTCCACGGGGTCTTGAAAGTTATTAAAAGTTGATAAATCAATTTTGGGAAAATTAAGGGTCTTGAAAAGTATTAAAAAGTCTTGAAAGCGATTTGATGAGGTATTATTTTTTTTTTGCTGTTATTCTAGCTTTAAATAATTTGACAGCAAAAAGTATGTATGACTAATATTTGTTTTCCTCACCGCGGAGGATTCGGAAACTGCTTCGCACAAATTTAGAGTGTCAGGTTACAACAGCCTTTACGGCTAGGCCTATCTTGTGCGCATGCGCGGCTGCTTTATCTCCAAGTTGAGTCTGTGTGTTCGAGTAAGTTGCCGCGAGACCGTGAGAACAATGGGTAAATGCAAGTTTTCGGACTCCTGGTTGGAGATGCCTGATTTTCAAGAATGGCTGAGGCATGTCACTGAAAATAACCGCGAGGCTTATTGTACATTTTGTAAAAAAAAAAAAAGATGAGCGTAGCCTCGATCGGCATAAACGCCTTGAAGTCCCATATGACTGGAGCTAGCCACAAAAGTGCAGCTAGCCGCAAAACACAGATTTCTATCAGCAGTTTCTGTGCTACAAGTAAATAGCTACGAGTCTTGTTGTTAACCTAAGCTATATTTTCTTAAACCTAGTCGTGGTTCAGTTTCTTCATTTGAACTTTTTTCTTTCCACTGTATCTCAGTTCTGTTGTAGGTTTGAGATTCACGGATTTAATTGAAAACAACAGCAGTTTTGTAAATCAAAGATTTGTTGCTTAATAAAACAAAGTGACGATAAGGTCTTGAATTTATTTTGGAAGGTCTTTAAAAAGTCTTGAAAAGTTATTGAAATTAACTTCATTATTCCTGCATACCCTGTTTCAGATTAAATAACTCAAATTTATTGTTTACATGGGCACAATCTGTTCATGCCGAGCGTTTACATGCAGCGGGCTTTGTTCTGAACAGAAGTACTGACATGTGCAGAGTGTTAATCTCTCCTTTAAAAAAAAAAACATTGAAGAAGAAATTCTACTTCCAGTTTACTTCCGGGATGAACATAAACAAACCTGAGCACCCAAAATGGACCTGCGACAGGTTTTAATGACGGTGGAGACGTTGCTGCACTCCCTGACTGAGCTACAGGTAACACAGGTCATTTTGAGCTCTTTCAAAGTTTCTAATAGAAATGTTGTGTCGCTCCCCGACCAGTTTTGCTTCCCCGACATGCTAATATTAGCTATGTTTACATGGACATAAGTAATCAGATCAAACGGCCGTTCGGAATAAAAACGCATCATGTAAACACCCTGTTCGGGTTATTTTTTGTTTATTCAGCGTGATCCGAAATAATTTGTGATCAGAACGAAACGGGTGGTTTACGCTGATTCATAACCCGAACGGTGCGCATGTAAACGCTTGATCTGTTAGTTTTTATCTGATGGTGAAAAACTGACCTGATTGCGCATGTATGACTTTGTCATTTCTGCCTGGCTTGGTGCTGTAATAATAATAATAATAATGAATTCAATTTATAACACGCTTTTCATTAGTGAAAATCTCAAAGCGCTACACACATTGAATGCTACACACATTCATACACCGGTAGCGGCAGACTACCATGCAAGGTGCTTTCCAGTCCTACCGGGAGCAACTCGGGGTTAAGTGTCTTGCCCAAGGACACAACGACACATGGTGTGGGGAACCGGGATTCGAACCGCCAACCTTCCGATTGGGGGACGACTGCCATTACCACTACGCCACGGCCGCCCCGTGTAAACGTGATATTAAAACGTTATGGTCCACAGTATCAAAGGCAGCGGTTAGGTCAAGCAGGACAAGAACCCCATGTTCACCAGAATCATTGGCCATAAGAATATCATTAAAAACTCTGACTAGAGCTGATTCTGTGCTGTGGTGAGTTTTGAAGCCAGACTGAAAAACCTCCAGGATATTGTGCTCATCCAGAACCATGATCTTGGGGAACACTGTTTCATTTCAATATGTACTTGTACGTAGCTGAAATGACAAAAAAACGTATCTGACTCTGAGAGGGAGGCTGATGGAAGAGTGAGACAAAGATCAGAGGTCACAAGGGTGCAGGACTTGAAGTTCTTGGGTTCAAGAGTCCTGGAAAATGGGGAGTGTGGTAAAGAGGTTAAAAAAAGTTCAGGCAGGATGGAGTGGATTGAGAAAGGTTTCAGGAGCAATTTGCAACAAAGGGTGTCAGCAAAAGTCAAAGGAAAAATTTACAGGGCAGCAGTGAGACCAGCTATTGTCTGGAGACAGTGGCATTGACAAAAAGACACGAGAAAGAACTGGAAGTGTTGGAAATGAAGATGTTGAGGTTCTCCTTAGGAGTGACAAGGATGGATAAGATTAGGAATGATGTCATCAGAGGTACAGCACAGGTTGAACAACTGGGAGATAGAGTTAGGCCAGACTGAGATGGTTTGGACATGTCCAGAGGAGGGACAGTGGGCATACTGGTAGAAGGATGTTAGAAATGCAGCTGCCAGGAAAAAGACAAAGATGAAGGCCAAAGAGGAGATACATGGATACAGTTATATGGATTCAGTTAGAGAGGACATGGAGGTAGTTAGAGTGAGGACAAAGGATGCAGAGTGAGATGGAGGATGATGACTCGTTGTGGTGATTCCTGAAGAGGGAAAAGCTGAAAGAAGATTTACAGTTGAGACAATACCCATAGGGAATTCTGTGAAGCCGACTGATATAACAATTCTAGGTGTTTAGAAATGACCATTAGACTCAATGTTTGTACATTAGATTAACTTTATTTAATTTGTTTCATAATTTATTCCAATGATTGCACTTACAACCCTTTTCTATTCCATATTGTTTATCGAACTGGTCAAATTTACACAGCTTTATCTTAAATGCACTCATTGCAAAGCATGAAATCAAACATAAAAGAGATTATGTCAAATGGTTTAGTTGGAAAACCATTACTCCAGTAATTTTCCAGATTTGCAATTCTGAAATATGGGTCCACTTTCAATGTAAACAAAGCGCTCAGTGGAATCCACTGAAAACCAAGTGGAAACGTCATGTGACTGACCTCCATTAGGGTGGCTGTGTAGGCAAATAAAAACAGTGGAACTTGTCAAGTGTAGAACCACGGGGCGGCCGTGGTGTAGTGGTAATGGCAGTCGACCCCTGATCGGAAGGTTGGAGGTTCGAATCCCGCATCCGCCCACCATGTGTCGTTGTGTCCCTGGGCAAGACACTTAACCCCGAGATGCTCCCGGTAGGTCTGGATGGCGCCTTGCAAGGCAGGCTACCACTACCGGTGTATGAATGTCTGAATGAATGGGTGGATGGCTGGTATTGTAAAGTGCTTTGGGGCTCCTCACAGGGGGCTGGAAAGCGCTATATAAATAAGCTCCATTTACCATTTAGAATCCCAGAGAAGGTAGAGAGTTGGAAATATAGGAGTGAATCTGCTAAAGGTGAAAAACATTAGAAAGAATGAACAAGGCAAGTGCTGAGAATACATTTTGGGGGATGAAATGGGACAGTGAAGCACCATAAATACAAAGTTTGGCATACAAACACACACAGACTTTGCTAAACTTCTTAAAGACCAGTTAAGTGTACCACTTAAAATTAACGTTTTATTTTTATCTGCATATCTCATGCAACAAATCTGATCATCAATACATACTGAACACAATAATATTTTTTGTATTTATTGATCCCAAATAACTCTTTATTGGACATTGTGGATGGATTTTCTGTAATTCTGGCTCTTTCCATTGATAAACAAACTTGTGGTTGTTGGCAGCTTAAATTTAGATTACCAGTACACTTTTTTTTTAAAGTACACATTGAACAACAATACAAAAAGAGTGCTGATACGGTTTCTTTCTTTATTACATTTTTTTGACCAGTCTTCTCAATATTGCAATGAGTACCATTAAATCAAAACACATTCTTTAAACACAGTATACAGTACAATGTCCTACATATTCTAGTATATGTGTAATTTATGAATAGAGATTTCAAATACAACAAAAACTTTGGTTTGCTATATCTTATGTTGCACAATTAGAAAGCACAACATGAATCTTATCTTTTTTTAAATTGCACAACAGTGTCATACAACATGGCAGTTTTTAGGGCATAATTGAAGGTTTACAATAATCTAGGATAACTTTGTTAAAGAAAACAAACTATTAAATTATGAAGGGCTTAGGTGAAGTGTAAATTTTCTTAGAAGAAAACACTTTTGCCAGTATCTTCAGGCTGGAGAGATACACAACTTAATGAGCACACTAATGCATGCATGTGCACTAAATCATAGATCAGTCATGTTGTGTAGTCAAGTTATTTAATGTGTTTCATCTGCACCCTTGTTCTAATGGTATCTGGTACCTTAGAAATAGATAAAAAGAAATGTCCAGATACCAACTTTCTTTTCCTTTAGCGAAATGATAAAAATTAGTCTTTTCCAAAAAGATGATAAAACATTTGCAATTGCAAGACGTACTATAGAGGTGGCAAACTAGACAAAGTCATTCTAAAAAACATATTTTAGAAGATGATTAAACATAAAAAAAGAAACCTGTTTGTTGAAAATTGAAGCAAAAAAGAAGCTAAGAAAAACACACTAAAATAAAAAAAATTCTCACCTCTTTATTGTTGGTGTTCTTACTCGATCTTGGTGTTTTCATCTACACAGGAAAGAATTTAATATGTCAGGACCCAAACAGGGCAGTGTGAGCACAAACAAAAGGCATTTATCATCCATCCATATAGAGATAGATAGATGGATGGATGGATGGATATGTGTGTATGTTTGTACGTATACGTTTATGCAACTGGTTGCACATGTGCAAAACAAAAACAGAGATACAAGGCTGAAAGTAAGAGAGAAAGTACAGCAAAGTTTTATCATTTTATTTGCATGCAAATTAAGTCGTATTCGGTCAGAGACAGACAGCAGCAGGGATAGAAGGACAGGAGGCCTCACCTATCAAACCTTTCTCTTTATCATAGAGTTGCAGCTGTGTGCAGGCACAATTTTGCTTCAAACAAACCCGGTCCTTTGACAGCATGCTAACCTGAAGGCAAACGATTGGGATGAGCACCAGTATCCGATTCTTCTAGATTACTTGAAATTCATTCACACAATGCCTTATCTAGCCAAAGCCTAGTGCAGGCTCAGACTCCAAGGGAAGGGTCTTGGTTTGTCAGTCAAATCTGTGGAAACTTTAGTCAAAGATCCCAGTTTGATAGCGTCTCTGAGGCCCTGTTGTCCTCTTTCCCCTCATTGTTGCCTCCTGGGCCTTATGTAATTCCTTCTGTTATAATGAGTGCTGCTGCTAGATGGAAGTACAAGTGCTCTGAATAACCACTGTTGAAAAGTGTACAGTTGGCAGACATGAATATTTCAATGATTACCACAGCTAACAAAGGAAGACACAAGCCTCCTGAGCACAAATCCTGGATACAATCAGCACCAATATACCCAAATGCTTGTTGAGGAGGAAGGAGATTTGTGTTAAATGGAATCTATTCTGCTCCCCTGGAGTTATCATTGTCTCACAAATTAAACAACCTGATTCATGGACCAGAACAAACTACAGTAATCTGCTTTTTTGGGGAGGATCTCCATAAGAGGACTGCAAGCTAAAAGCAGACATGTACCCATATACATTACTGATTGATATAAATGTTTCAGCGATGCCTATATCAAATAGTTTAGGCTATCTATGAACAGCCCAGACCTAATTAGCTACTGGCCAACAAATGGACTCATTAGGGGACATTAAACTCTAATATGAAGGCTGTTATTGAGTTAATCACTGAAGAAACCCAATTAGTGGTCAAATTTGGAGAATGACTCTGAGGTAGTGTGACGATCTGATTGGGGAACGGGGAGAAAGGGAGGGGGGAGCAAAGCAACCTGGAATGGGTTTGCTCGAGGGTGAGTGGCAGCACAGAGAGAAAGATTCAGCCTCAGATTAAACAAAAGGAAAGAGAGTGTGTGGCAGAAGCAACCAGAAGAGATTATACATGTGTGAGTGTTGATGTGAAGGGAGACTGAAGAAGAATTAAAAAAGACTGTGAAGAAGAAGGTGAAGGAGGTGTCTCATAGAAGATAAAAACAAAAAAAATGTATTTGATAGAAATAGAAGCCATTCACTCACATTGCTGGGAATTATGCAAAAGGTGTGGGCGGTTAATTAAAGTAAATACATTTTAACTTTGCCAACAAAGGAAGCCGAGTGCCTTGTCACTGGGAGATTTGCTAACAACATTTTTTTTCTTCTAATGGGAATATGAGCTGAAGGGGGTAGGAGAAATCCAGCTCTCCTGAGTTTCAGGAGGACGTGTCCTTGTCATGCCCGACAGCTACCGAAGTTGCTGTGAAATGCCAAGGCCCCTATAGGGACTGTCAAAACCAGGTTCGCTCCCTTGGGAGTGCCGCTTGACATTCATTGTACATTTCTAATAACCAGCGTACCATTGTGAGACATGAGCCTGGAAACAGCATGATGGGAGACAGGAAACAAACGTGTCGTGCTTTATTCAGTTCATAATGTTTCTTTTGCAGATGGAAAAAAAAAACACTCATTACTGAATAATCAGTGATCAATGCCAGGTTATTGTTTGACATTAGTCAGCAGCACTGAAGTCCTGTCTGTTGTTCCTGCAGGGACATCAGATAAACAGCAAGCAATTGAATCTTGAGTATGTGTGTGTTAGTTTGTGGGTTGCATCATGCGGCTGCCACTCTGCTGGGCCCCGGCAGAGAATTTGAGAAGGAACAGATATAGATTAAGGATTTTAGTGGCATGGACCTGCCTGAGGCATCAGTACTTACCTTCTTAATTACAGGTAGTCCCCGATTTACGAGCGCTCTGATCTGCGAGGTTCCAGACTTACGAGCTGCACATTTTTGGAAAAAACGAAAAAAATACTGAGTTTTCATGTGTTTTTTCACTACAGTTAGCAAGTTAAGCATATAAACACACGTTTCCGATCATTTTTATGCACTCAAAAGTAGTTTTTAGATGAAAATAGAGTGTTTTTAGGCGCGCTAGCGAAAACCGTTCCAATTTACGAGCGGATTTCCGGATTTACGAGAGAAATGGCGGCCGTTCCAAATTACGAGATTTCCGGTTTACGAGCGCCTCGTTGTAACGGATCTCGCTCGTAAATCGGGGACTACCTGTATGCACCGCGGTACAAAATTCCCTGGGCGCGTTTCAGCACGGAGCTATTATCGCAAAGCACGCGCAGCCTTTAGCCGTTAGCTTCTCACTGCGGTCTCCTGTTTGGGAACGTTTCTTAAAAGATGAGTGGCGCGCATATTCAAAGCTGTGTGGACGTTGTTTCATGAAGAGACTGGCTCTGCAGCAGAACGCACGTCTCACGTGAACGCGCTTGAAACTACGTCATCGGAATGTGAACACCGCAGTGAAGAACGAGCAGCTTGCAACAGCGCTGACAACAACAGCTGCATTTAAACTACTTTTATCAGGTAAATCATATCAGTCCAGAGCAATAACACAAACTGTGAGTTTTTAAATATCTGAATGTAAGTCTGAATGTTGTTATTATGCGCAGGCTTTAAAGTTATTGATCCTCGCTACGAACATCCATCACTCAAAAAGTTCAGAACTTTATGAAAAAACTAAAACTGATAACAAGACCTGGAGCAAAGCCCTGCCCTAATGATGAGTGAGAGATTCAACCGTTCAAGAAGAGGTATTGTTCTTTTATTATATTATCTGTGGAATGTTCTGGAGAGTGATGTTAAAAATGCAAAATCAATGTATACATTTAAGAAAAAGGTCAAAAAGGACTTGCTCAAAAACTATATATGATGTAGCTTAGTGTGTTTGTGTATTACAGTTAGAAAAATTAAGTAGTTATTCATTTTGTGATGTAGTTTGTGTATTACAGTTGAAAAATTAAGTAGTTATTCATTTTGTGATGTAGTTTGAAGGTTATCATTGTTTGAACAAACTGTGAAATAAGGGGCAGATATAATAAGATTTCATCTTCTTTCTGCTCCTTTCATTTTATCCTACTTGTATTCTTGTATCTGATGAAACTGTTTTGTATTGTTCTTTTAAAATGAATGAATAAACATCAAATCAAATCAAAATTATCTAAATAATCTTTTTTATTCAAAATCATAATCTTATTAACTTTTTTTTTTTTTTATTGTGTTTTATTTCCAGTCTGGGACAGACATCCACCAGAGATCACCTGCAGCTAAGAAGTGTGTGATGACTGAACTGAACTCTGAACTTTTCCAGCACCTGTCCCACCAAGAAGAGGTTGTGAGTACAGTAATGAGGACAAATACAGCCACACTGATGCTACTGGACAAAAACTTGATTAGTTAGATTGTAAACAGTCTGTTGCTGCTTATTGTTCTGACTGTTATTGTATTTATTAAGATTTTTATTATTGTTAAAATAGTTTTATTGTAGAGTGCTGTTTATTTAAAATATCATCCAAATGGGTCACTTTTATTTATTACTACAATACTGTACAGTACAAACGTATTTTTGGCATATTTTCAAAAGAAACATTTTGTAAGTCTTTATTTTGTCCTTTTTTTTTGTAAACCGAAAATAAACCGAACCGAGCCCTCCTTGTAGTTGAACCGAACCGAAATGTGATTTTAGCGTACCGTTACACCCCTAATATATATATATATATATATATATATATATATATATATATATATATATATATATACAGGTAGTCCCCGACTTACGAGCGCTCTGACCTACGAGGTTCCGGACTTACGAGCTGGCGAATTTTTGGAAAAAACGCAAAAAATACCGAGTTTTTCTGTGTTTTTTCACCACAGTTCGTTAGCTAAACATGTGGACACACGTTTCCGATCATTTTTATGCACTCGTAAGCAGTTTTTCGATGAAAAACGAGTGTTTGTAGTCGCGCTAGCAAAACCGTTCCAACTTACGAGCGAAATTCCGGACTTACGAGACACGTGGCGGCCGTTCCAAGTTACGAATTTTCGCTTTACGAGCGCCTCGGAGGAACGGAACTCGCTCGTAAGTCGGGGACTACCTGTATATATATATATATATATATATATATATATATATATATATATATATATATATATATAATTTTTTTTTTCTTCTTTCGGCTTTTTCCCTGCGTTAGGGGTCACCACAGCGATCTAGTCGCACGAAGATTTGGCAGTTGTTTTTACGCCGGATGCCCTTCCTGACACAACCACAGACCACCGAGCAACCACAGCCCTCTGTGTGGAGCAGAGAGCTGATATCTAGGGTTCCCGGGGGAGCAGATGGTGTGGGTTAAGGGCCTTGCTCAAGGGCCCAGAGTGGGGCAGATGAGGGTGGAGACAAGTGTATGGACAAGTGTGACCGCTTCACTTATCCCACCCACATCTTTGATGTTGTCGGTACCGGGGCTTGAACCGGCGACCTTCCGATCACAAGCGCACCTTCTTAACCTCTGCGCCACCACTCCCACATATATATATATATATATATATATATATATATATATATATATATATATATATATATATATATATATATATATATATATATATATATATATATATATATATATATATATATATATATATATATATATATATATATATATATATATATATATATATATATATATATATATATATATATATATATATATATATTATATATATATATATATATATATATATATATATATATATATATATATATATATATATATATATATATATATATATATATATATATATTGTATATATATATGTATATATATATATATATATATATATATATATATA
>JBBPBX010057367.1:0-22457 GCA_038048925.1 Garcialebias charrua
GGATGATGTATCACTGAGATATAACTATAGAAGTAATGTAGGGGGCGCACTTGAGTCAAATGTTTGCCCACCATATCAATGTGTCCACAAGGGCTCACTGATGATGCACAATAAATCTGGTTCAGATCGGATGATGTATCACTGAGATATAACAGTTTGAATAATCTAGGGGGCGCTCTTGAGTCATATGTTAGCCCACCATATCAATGTGTCCACAAGGGCTCACTGATGATGCACAATAAATCTAGTTCAGATCGGATAATGTATCACTGAGATATAACTATAGAAATAATGTAGGGGGCGCACTTGAGTCAAATGTTAGCCCACCATATCAATGTGTCCACAAGGGCTCACTGATGATGCACAATAAATCTGGTTCAGATCGGATGATGTATCACTGAGATATATTTATAGAAATAATGTAGGGGGCGCACTTGAGTCAAATGTTAGCTCACTATATCAATGTGTCCACAAGGGCTCACTGATGATGCACAATAAATCTGGTTCAGATCGGATGATGTATCACTGAGCTACAACAGTTTGAATAATCTAGGGGGCGCTATGGAGGGTATTTGCTAATTAGCATAAACACCTGTTCAAGGGGTGGGTAATGATCGATCATAATGATTTTGGTACTCCTCAGATCAAATCTGTGGAGTTTAGAACCAAACGTATGGTGACGGCGTTACGTCTTACTTCGCCATGTCACCACGCCCACTTGCTCCACCCAAAACGAACAGTGCTGGAAAGCTTGTTACACCAACATGTCTTTGGTGACTGGATACAATGTCACGCTGATTAGGTAACAGGGATCCGATATGGACCGTTCAACGTAAAACTTTACACTTCCTGTTGTCAGGGGGCGTGGCTTAAGTGATGTCATGATTTGACCATACAGTTTTGCAGGGGACCGGATGTGGGTCAATCACTGAAGGTTTGATGTATTAGACAGTTTTCGTGTAAGAGCTATAAGCGTTTCGTTTTTCATGGCGAGATGTCCAACTTTGAGGTCTGGCCCCGCCCCTTCAGCATGCATGAAAACGCACAGTTTTGATAACATTTGTTCCCCCGTGCCTTATAAAGAAACTGGCCAAGTTTGAATCAAATCGAGCGAAATCCCTAGGAGGAGTTCGTTGAAATGCAGAGGCTGTAAACGGCCAAAAAGGGGTGAAAATTTGGTCATCGTTCCAAAATGGCCGCCTTACCATTTATCGTACAACATTGGTGCCAGAGGGTTTTCTGTGCATCTTGGTGAGTTGGACAAGTGTACCAAATTTCATGATTCTACGTCAAACTAAGGTCAATGCGGAGGGTATTTTGAATATTTCTAGGGGGCGCTCTTGAGCCGTTTCTGTAGCGATTTGCTAATTAGCATAAACACCTGTTCAAGGGGTGGGCAATGATCGATCATACTGATTTTGGTACTCCTCGGATCAAATCTGTGGATTTTAGAACCAAACGTATGGTGATGGCGTTATGTCTTACTTCGCCACGTCGCCACGCCCACATGCTCCACCAAAAACGAACAGTATTGGAATGCTTGTTACACCAACATGTCTTCGGTCACTGGACACAATGCCACGCTGATTAGGTAACAGGGGTCCGATATGGACCGTTCAACGTAAAACTTTACACTTCCTGTTGTCAGGGGGCGTGGCTTAAGTGATGTCATGATTTGACCATACAGTTTTGCGGGGGACCGGATGTGGGTCAATAACTGAAGGTTTGATGTATTAGACTTTTTTCGTGTAAGAGCTGTAAGCGTTTCGTTTTTCATGGCGAGATGTCCAACTTTGACGTCTGGCCCCGCCCCTTCAGCATTCATGAAAACGCACAATTTTGATATCGTTTGTTCCCCCGTGCCTTATGAAGAAACTGGCCAAGTTTGAACCAAATCGAGCGAAATTCATAGGAGGAGTTCGTTCAAATGCGGAGGCTGTAAACGGCCAAAAAGGGGTGAAAATTTGGTCATCGTTCCAAAATGGCCGCCTTACCATTTATTGTACAACATTGGTGCCAGAGGGTTTTCTGTGCATCTTGGTGAGTTGGACAAGTGTACCAAATTTCATGATTCTACGTCAAACTAAGGTCAATGCGGAGGGTATTTTGAAAATTTCTAGGGGGCGCTCTTGAGCCGTTTCTGTGGCGATTTTTGCCACGCCCCCAAAATACGTAATTTTTCACCAGTCCTGACGAGTCCGCCAAATTTGGTGAGTTTTCGTATATGATAAAGCCTCCAAAAGGCCACTTCTTTGGGGGGAATAAAAATAAAAATAAAAATAAAAAAAATAATAAACACTACAATTACAATAGGTCCTTGCAGCGCTTCGCTGCTTCGGGCCTAATTAAAGCTGCAAGCAGCATTGAGGCCCGAAGCAGCTTAGCGCCGCTCGGACCTTATTGAGGCGACCGCGCGAGCTCCAGCTCGTCCGCTCGGTCGCCATTTCGAAGTCTCTCGTGTCTACTCCGCACCAGGGGTGCACACGCACAATAAATCTGGTTCAGATCAGATGATGTCTCACTGAGATATAACAGTTTGAATAATCTAGGGGGCGCTCTGGAGTCACATGTTAAACCACAATATCAATGTGTCCACAAGGTCTCACTGATGATACACGATAAATCTGGTTCAGATCGGATGATGTCTCACTGAGATAGAACAGTTTGAATAATCTAGGGGGCGCTATGTAGTTATATGTTAAACCACAATATCAATGTGTCCACAAGGGCTCACTGATTATTCACAATAAATTTGGTTCAGATCGGATGATATATCACTGAGATATAACTATAGAAATAATGTAGGGGGCGCACTTGAGTCAAATGTTAGCCCACCATATCAATGTGTCCACAAGGGCTCACTGATGATGCACAATAAATCTGGTTCAGATCGGATGATGTATCACTGAGATATAACAGTTTGAATAATCTAGGGGGCGCTCTGGAGTCATATGTTAAACAACAATATCAATGTGTCCACAAGGTCTCACTGATTATGCACAATAAATCTGGTTCAGATCGGATGATGTATCACTGAGATGGGACTATAGAAATAATGTAGGGGACGCATGAAGCGCAAGTTTGAGGCCTGGCCACGCCCCTTTAGCATAAATGAAAACGCAAACTTTTGATAACTTTTACTGTCCAATGTGTTAAGGGAATGTTAACCAAGTTTAAAGGCAATCCTTCAAAATGGGCCGAACGCGATGACGTCCGAGTCGCCCTCGTGAACCGTTCCCCTGCCCGGTGAGTGCTTGGAGAGTACCTCCGTGACCTTCAGCAGGCCAAAAATTTTACATTGACCGAGGCCTTTGAGCTTGACATATGTCGTCTGGGGGTTCACCCTGAGCGCAACGATACCTCCGTTGGGTCTGTACGACCTTCCTACGCGAAATGGCGGCAAGGTCACGGTAGAGGTCACGAGGGGGTCTTTGTGCCCGTTTGGCGCCCTTTTGACCTAGAGATCCCAAATTTGGGTGAGATGGTCACCACGCTGAGCCGAACAAGTGTGTAAAATTTGGTGAGGGTCCGAGAGGTCAAATTTTTTTAAATCGACCAAGGCCTTTGAGCTTGACATATGTCGTCCGGGGGGTCACCCCGAGCGCAACGATACCTCCGCTGCGTCCGAAGGACCTTCCTACGTGAAATGGTGGCAAGGTCACGGTAAAGGTCACGAGGGGGGTCTTTGTGCCCGTTCGGCGCCCTTTTGACCTAGAGATCCCAAATTTGGGTGAGATGGTCACCACGCAGAGCCGAACAAGTCTGTAAAATTTGGTGAGGATCCGAGAGGTCAAAAAATTTCCCATCAACCCAGATCTTTGAGCTTGATATATGTCGTCCGGAAGGTCACCCCGAGCGTAACGATACTTCACCTGGGTCTGTGCAACCTTCCTCTGGGAAGTGGTGACCAAAAAACTGTAAGGGCCACAAGAATGTCACAGGGGCCTATGGACCCTTGAGACGAACCACCCACGCGCACGGGACCCAAAAAAAACACTTTTGCAAAAATTTCATGTAATACCATTTTTGACCACAAGGGGGACGCCCTAGAGCCCCGGGGGTGGGTTTCGGGAAGTTACGGGGGTCCCAATAGTCAAAATGGAGGGGTCACTTAAAAACCCCATAGGGATGTATTGGTCGTGGCCCCTATTACCCTTAGAGGTGTTTGTTTAAATACGAAATTCAAAAACATCGGAAAATGACCTTTGACCCAAAATGGCCGACTTTGTTTTTGTTTTGGACCAGGGTTCCAAGAGACTTTTTTGTAGGTCCTGATAATTTACACATGTATACCACGTTTCATAATTCTGGGATAAAGCATGGCTGGGGGCTGATTTTTAAACTAAATTCTAGGGGGCGCTCTGGAAGAATCAGGCCACGCCCACTACATATTGGACTGCAGTCCTGTCGAGGGATGGATAAATATAGATCTTAGTGAATTTGGTGTAGCTGGGAGCTTCTATTAGGAAGTTATTTTAGCTTGATGTTTCATGGAGAATGGCCAGATTTGAGGCTTGGCCACGCCCACATGCTTTGACATAGAAAAATTATTTTGATAACTTTTGACCTTCAATGCCTCAAGATAGTGCTGACCGAGTTTGACGCCTGGATCTCGAAAGCTCTAGGACGAGTTCGCTCAGATATGACGTAAATGAAATAGACCAAATTGTGACTTTGACCTAAGGCCACGCCCACATGCTTTGACATAGAAAAATTCTTTTGATAACTTTTGACCTTCAATGCCTCAAGATAGTGCTGACCGAGTTTGATGCCTGGATCTCGAAAGCTCTAGGACGAGTTCGCTCAGATATGACGTAAATGAAATAGACCAAATTGTGACTTTGACCTAAAATGGCCGACTTCCTGTTGGCTTTGGACCATTGCTCCAAGAGACTTTTTTGTAGCTCCTGATGAGATACACATGTGTACCAAGTTTCATTATTCTAGGATAAAGCATGGTGTCAATAGACCTTTAAATGTCAAAGTTATAGCGTTTTGTTTGTTTCGGCGAGTACGCCAAGTTCACCGCTCCACCACGCCCCCTGAACATATACGAAAAGTCAATTTTTTTGATAACTTTTAAAGGCCCATGCCTTAACTGCATTCTGACCAAGTTTGAAGCCGATAGGTCGAACGCCTGAGAAGGAGTTCGTCAAAGTTCGACATGAGTAAAACTGAAAAATGACCAAAATTTGACCTTTGACCCAAAATGGCCGCCTACCTGTGCATTTTAGAGGGTACCTCCAATGTACTTTTTTTCTTGAATTGGGGAGATCTACATATGTACCGAGTTTCAGATCTCTACGACTTACGGTTTTCCCCAACTCACGTTAGGGGGCGCTGTTGAGCAGTTAGGCCACGCCCACTTGCGATTACACCAGAATCATAAAATTTTAGTTGGGGGACAATTTTGGGTGAAGTTTGGTGAGTTTTTGAATATGTTAAAGGCCCCAAACGGCCGCACGAAGTGACGGAAAAAGAAGAAGAATAATAATAATAATAATGAAGAAATCCTGCGATTACAATAGGCCTTCAGCAGAGCTTCGCTGCTTCGGGCCTAATAATGAAGAAATCCTGCGATTACAATAGGCCTTCAGCAGAGCTTCGCTGCTTCGGGCCTAATTATTACCCACTGTGACTTTAATGTCATCTGTTCCAGTTCCAGCTGCCCATAATTCACTTTCTGTATTTATGCTCCCCTCAATCAATGACATCTCCAAACTAATTAAAAAATCAAAATCTTCAACTTGTCAATTAGATCCCCTCCCTACTGCTCTTGTCAAGGCTACTCTTCCATCTCTGTCCCCTTTCATCACAGATATTATACATTCTTCCCTTACCACTGGTGTTGTTCCCCTTGCTCTCAAAACCGTTGCTGTAACTCCATTACTCAAAAAAACCTGGTTTAGATCCAAATAATCTCAATAATTTTCGCCCCATTTCAAATCTTCCATTCATCTCCAAAATTCTTGAAAAAACAGTAGCTGCTCAACTTCATGCTCATCTGTCTTGCAATAATTTATACGAACAATTTCAATCTGGTTTTCGTCCACTCCACAGTACTGAATCAGCACTCATTAAAATCACCAATGACCTTCTCCTTGTTGCCGACTCTGGTTTATTATCCATACTTCTCCTGCTTGATCTGACTGTAGCCTTTGACACAATTTCACACAACATTCTTCTGGACAGACTTTCCTCTCTTGGCATTGTAGATACACCTCTCAACTGGTTCCATTCATACCTTTCTGGCCGCACTCAGTTTGTTCAATTAAAATCATCCACGTCTCATCCTGTTTCCGTTACCTCAGGTGTTCCACAGGGCTCAGTCCTGGGACCCTTGTTGTTTATCATTTACCTTCTCCCTCTTGGTTTCATTTTTCGCAAACATCATATTCAGTTTCACTGCTACGCAGATGACACCCAACTCTATCTTTCAACCAAACCTAATTCTGCACTTCCACCTTCGTCCCTCACTGATTGTCTGCTTGAAATAAAACACTGGTTCACTTTAAATTTTCTTAAACTAAATTGCAATAAAACAGAACTTCTTTTAATTGGAACTAAATCAATACTAAACAAACTTCATAGCTTCTCCATTCCGGTTGATAACTCTTCCATCTTTCCCTCCCATCAGGTTAAGAGTGGGTGTCATCCTTGATAGCACCCTCTCCTTCTCCTCCCATGTCAATAATACACAACAACACCATCATCCCCCAACAGCTCATCCTTAAACTGGACAGTCTGGGGCTGAACACCTCAATGTGTAACTGGCTGCTAGACTTCCTGACCGGGAGACCACAGACAGTACGGGTCGGGAGTAACACATCTAGCACCATCACATTGAACACAGGGGCCCCACAAGGATGTGTGCTGAGCCCCCTTCTATTCACCCTGCTAACACACGACTGCACACCATCATACAGCTCCAACCACTTCATCAAGTTTGCGGACGACACAACAGTGGTAGGTCTCATCAGCAACAACGATGAGACGGACTACAGGAACGAGGTGAGCCGCCTGGCCTTGTGGTGCGGACACAACAATCTCACTCTCAACGTGGAGAAGACAAAGGAGATTGTTGTGGACTTCAGGAAGAGGGATGCACAACATGCCCCTCTGACCATCAACAGCACCGCAGTGGAGAGAGTAGACAGCACCAAGTTCCTGGGAGTGCACGTCTCAGAGGACCTGTCCTGGAGCAGGAACACTGCATCACTGGCCAAGAAGGCTCACCAGCGTCTCTACTTTCTCCGCAAGCTGAAAAGGGCTGGAGCTTCAACCCCCATCATGTGCACCTTCTACAGAGGTGCCATAGAAAGTGTCCTGACCAGCTGCATCACTGTGTGGTTTGAGAGCAGCTGAGAAGATCGTCGGCACCTCCTTCCCCTCACTGCAGGACTTACACAGCAACCGCCTCACTCGGAAAGCCCTCTGCATGGCAGGTGATCCCACACACCCACTACACAGCTGCTTCAGACTGCTGCCATCAGGGAGGAGACTGAGAAGTCTCCAGGCTCGAACCAGCAGACTGAGAGACAGCTCTGTTCATCAGGCAGTCAGGATGCTAAACACTCTGCCTGCTCTGCCTCCCCTCCCATTTGAACTGCCTTAACACAAAAAACTTTCTCACACATTACCACACAACACAAAGATTTTAACACTGGACTCTGTGTCATCAAACGGGTTATTCACTAAACTCTCGGTCATGTGCTCATTCAGTTTGCACTACTTCTCATATTTGCACTAATGTTTGTATTACATCACTGCCTATAGTCATACTACTGTTTACATTCACTGTTTACATTTATTAATACTGTTTACATTTATTACTACTGTTTACATTTATTACTACTGTTTACATTTACACTACTTTTATATCTACACTACTGCTGATACATATACAGTATTCTCTGACTAGCCTTATTTAAGGATGCCCAATGTGCCTTACTGCATATGCCACTTTGCCTCTATACCAACATCAACTACCTCATACATATACTGTGTACATTAACTCATATGCTGCTTTGCCACTCTTTGCAAATGTCAATGCTAGAACCTTCAGTTTATTTTATAGATATACTTTTTATACTACTATGCAAAAACTCAGGACAGTATTACACTTTTATTATTTCATTTTATGCTTATGTTCATTAAATGTTTAGTGTTTTAGTGTTGGTGTAAATTTTCATACTTTTATACTACTATGCAAAAACTCAGGACAGTGTTACACTTTTACTATTTTATGCTTATGTTTATTAAATGTTTCAGTGTTTTAGTGTTTAGATGGTTACTGTTGCACTGAGGGACTGAGAGAAACACAATTTCAATCCTGTGTATGTCCTGTACATATTGCAGTTCTGACAATAAAGTTGACTTTGACTTTGACTAATATCACTCGGTCAGCCTACTTTCATCTTCGAAATATTAATCGTCTTCGTCCTTCCCTCACTCCTCACTCCACTGCTGTTCTGGTTCACAGTCTAGTCATCTCTCGTTTAGATTATTGTAATTCTCTTCTTTTTGGCCTACCTCAGAAAACCCTTTATAAATTACAACTGGTCCAAAATTCAGCTGCCCGTATCATTACACGGACCCCCTCAATCCATCACATCACACCTGTTTTAAAACAGCTTCATTGGCTTCCCATCCCATATCGCATCAATTACAAAATACTCCTCCTTACATTCAAAGCTGTCCACAACCTTGCTCCTCCATACCTTTCAGACATTATTCACATTGCTACACCTGCTCGTACCCTCAGATCCTCTTCTTCCATCCAGCTCATTGTTCCCATTGCCCGTCTTGTTACTATGGGGAGCAGAGCATTCAGCTGCTCTGCTCCCCAGCTCTGGAACTCACTCCCACCTGATATTCGCAACACAGACTCATTGCCACATTTCAAAGTCAAACTCAAAACTCACCTGTTTAAAGTAGCCTATGCACTATGATAACAACTGCATTGTCTTATTTTTTATTTTAATTCATTTTACTTGTTTTTACTGTGTTTATAATATTGTGTCTGGTTTATTTTTATTTTTTATGATTGACAATGTAAGGTGACCTTGAGTGCCAAGAAAGGCGCCTACAAATAAAATGTATTATTATTATTATTATTATTATTCCATGAGTCGAAGGTCCACTTGAGTGGCCAAGTCCTCCAGGGCTTGAAGAGACCCGGGATATTCCTGGGTGGCAAGGTGGTCCTTAATGTCCTCAGAGAGACCTTGAAAAAATGCATTGGTTAGGGCTCCATCGTTCCAGCAACTATCAGAAGCCACAGCATGAAAGTCTATGGTGTAATCAGTTACACGTCTTTTGCCTTACTTTATGGTGAGGAGCTTAACAGGGTCAAAAACTTGGCATAGTTCTTTACAAAAGGCAGAAAAACTTTGGGTACTGTTGGAGTTCCTCTGCCACTCAGAAGTGCCCCACGACTTAGCCTTACCTGACAGCTGTGAGATAACAAAAGCAACCCAGGCTCTCTCAGGGTGAAACGCAGAGGGTTGTACCTGAAAGAGGATCTCACATTGAGTCAGGAATGGTTGGCACTGATCAGGATCACCCCGGAAACGTTCGGGAGGTGTCAGACGAGGTTCCATGGTGGGTGCAGGAGTCTGAACAACAACAGAGCCGCAAGAGCCTCCAGCGCATCGTGAGAGCAGCTGAGAAGATCGTCGGCACCTCCTTCCCCTCACTGCAGGACTTACACAGCAACCGCCTCACTCGGAAAGCCCTCTGCATGGCAGGTGATCCCACACACCCACTACACAGCTGCTTCAGCCTGCTGCCATCAGGGAGGAGACTGAGGAGTCTCCAGGCTCGAACCAGCAGACTGAGTGACAGCTCTGTTCATCAGGCAGTCAGGATGCTAAACACTCTGCCTGCTCTGCCCCCCTCCCATTTGAACTGCCTTAACACTAAAAACTTTCTCACACATTACCACACAACACAAAGATTTTAACACTGGACTCTGTGTCATCAAACGGGTTATTCACTAAACTCTCGGTCATGTGCTCATTCAGTTTGCACTACTTCTCATATTTGCACTAATGTTTGTATTACATCACTGCCTATAGTCATACTACTGTTTACATTCTCTGTTTACATACTACTGTTACATTCAATGTTTACATTTATTAATACTGTTTACATTTATTACTACTGTTTACATTTACACTACTTTTATATCTACACCACTGCTGATACATATACAGTATTCTCTGACCAGCCTTATTTAAGGATGCCCAATGTGCCTTACTGCATATGCCACTTTTGCCTCTATAACAACATCAACTACCTCATACATATACTGTGTACATTAACTCATATGCTGCTTTGCCACTTTGCAAATGTCAATGCTAGAACCTTTAGTTTATTTTATAGTTATACTTTTTATACTTTTTTATACTAGTATGCAAAAACTCAGGACAGTATTATGTTCATTAAATGTTTAGTGTTTTAGTTTTAGAGTTGGTGTAAATTTTCATACTCTTATACCACTATGCAAAAACTCAGGACAGTGTTACAGTTTTACTATTTTATGCTTATGTCTATTATTATATGTTTCAGTGTTTAAATAGTTACTGTTGCACCGAGGGACTGAGAGAAACGCAATTTCAATTCTGTGTATGTCCTGTACATATTGCAGTTCTGACAATAAAGTTGACTTTGACTTTGAACAGGATCAGGATTCTGTGAAGAAACTGTTTGATTTTGTGTAGAGACAGTTTGAGAGAGAGTTTTAAGGCCGCACACCAAATCCTGAACATTAGACTCCAGTCTAATAATAGCCCCCTCAACACCAGAACGCCAATCCTGAGTTGGTGCTGGATCCATTTGGCCAGAATATTCTGTAACAAGTTTGTATGGTGAGGGACCAGACGAAGCGCAGCCCACAAGACCCCTTATGATGAGAAAAATAAATGGAAACAATGTTCCCTCGCCCGGACGCGGGTCACCGGGGCCCCACTCTGGAGCCAGGCCCGGAGGAGGGGCACGTTGGCGAGCGCCTGGTGGCCGGGCTTTTACCCATGGAGCTCGGCCGGGCACAGCCCGAAGAGGAGACGTGGGTCCCCCTTCCCATGGGCTCACCACCTGTGAGAGGGGCCAAAGGGGTCGGGTGCATTGTGGAATGGGTGGTGGCCGAGGGCGGGGACCCTGGCGGTCTGATCCTCGGCTACAGAAGCTGGCCATTGGGACATGGAATGTCACCTCTCTGGTGGGGAAGGAGCCTGAGCTAGTGTGTGAGGTTGAGAGGTTCCGGCTAGAAATAGTCGGACTCACCTCAACGCATGGCTCTGGCTCTGGAACCAGTTTCCTTGAGAGGGGTTGGACACTCTTCCACTCTGGAGTTGCCCCTGGTGAGAGGCGCCGAGCAGGAGTGGGCATACTGGTTGCCCCCCATCTCGGTGCCTGTACGTTGGGGTTCACCCCGGTGAACGAGAGGGTAGCCTCCCTTCGCCTACGTGTGGGGGGACGGGCTCTGACTGTTGTTTGTGCCTATGCACCAAACGGCAGCGCAGATTACCCACCCTTTTTGGAGTCCTTGGAGGGGGTATTGGAGGGTGCGCCTCCTGGGGACTCCCTTGTTCTGCTGGGGGACTTCAACGCTCACGTGGGCAATGACAGTGAGACCTGGAGGGGTGTGGTTGGGAGGAACGGCCCCCCTGATCTGAACCCGAGCGGTGTTCTGTTGTTGGACTTCTGTGCTCGTCATGGATTGTCCATAACAAACACCATGTTCAGGCATAAGGGTGTCCATGTGTGCTCTTGGCACCAGGACACCTTAGGTCGCAGTTCGATGATCGACTTTGTTGTCGTCTCATCTGATCTGCGGCCGCATGTCCTGGACACTCGGGTGAAGAGAGGGGCGGAGCTGTCAACTGACCACTACCTGGTGGTGAGTTGGCTCCGATGGTGGGGGAGGATGCCGGTCAGACCTGGCAGACCCAAACGTATTGTGAGGGTCTGCTGGGAACGTCTGGCAGAGTCTCCCGTAAGACGGAGCTTTAACTCCCACCTCCGGGAGAGCTTTGAACACGTTCCGAGGGAGGCGGGGGACATTGAGCCCGAGTGGGCCATGTTCCGCGCCTCTATTGTCGAGGCAGCTTATCAGAGTTGTGGCCGCAAGGTTGTTGGTGCCTGTCGTGGTGGCAACCCTAGAACCCGGTGGTGGACACCGGCGGTGAGGGATGCTGTCAGGCTGAAAAAGGAGTCCTATTGGGCCTTTTTGGCCTGTGGGACCCCGGAAGCAGCAGATAGATACCGGCAGTCCAAGCGGCATGCGGCTCGGGTGGTTGCTGAGGCAAAAACTCGGGCGTGGGAGGAGTTCGGAGAGGCCATGGAGAATGACTTCCGTACGGCTTCGAGGCGATTCTGGTCCACCATCCGACGTCTCAGGGGGGGAAAGCGGTACGCGACCAACACCATTTATGGTGGGGATGGCGTGCTGTTGACCTCAACTCGGGATGTTGTGAGTCGGTGGGCGGAGTACTTCGAAGACCTCCTCAATCCTACTGGCACGTCTTCCACTGAGGAAGTGGAGCCTGGGGACTTTGGGTCGGGCTCTCCAATCTCTGGTGCTGAGGTCGCCGAGGTGGTTAAAAAGCTCCGCGGTGGCAAGGCTCCGGGGGTGGATGAGATTCGTCCTGAGTTCCTTAGGGCTCTGGATGTTGTGGGGTTGTGTTGGCTTACGCGACTCTGCAATATCGCGTGGACATCGGGGGCAGTTCCCTTGGATTGGCAGACTGGGGTGGTGGTTCCCCTATTCAAAAAGGGGGACCGTAGGGTGTGTTCCAACTATAGAGGGATCACACTCTTAAGCCTCCCTGGTAAGGTCTATTCAGGGGTTCTGGAGAGGAGGGTCCGTCGGATAGTCGAACCTCGGATTCAGGAGGAGCAGTGTGGTTTTCGTCCTGGTCGTGGAACACTAGACCAGCTCTACACCCTCAACAGGGTCCTGGAGGGTGCGTGGGAGTTTGCCCAACCAGTTTACATGTGCTTTGTGGACTTGGAAAAGGCATTCGACCGCGTCCCTCGGGGGCTTCTGTGGGGGGTACTCCGGGAGTATGGGGTACCGGGCCCTTTGATACGGGCTGTTGGGTCCCTGTACGACCGGTGTCAGAGCTTGGTCCGCATCGCTGGCAGTAAGTCAGGCTCGTTCCCTGTGAGAGTTGGACTCCGCCAAGGTTGCCCTTTGTCACCGATTCTGTTCATAACTTTTATGGACAGAATTTCTAGGCGCAGCCAAGGTGTTGAGAGGATCCGTTTTGGTGGCCTTAGAATCGCTTCTCTGTTTTTTGCAGATGATGTGGTCCTATTGGCTTCATCAGTTCGTGATCTACAGCTTTCGCTGGAGCGGTTTGCAGCTGAATGTGATGCAGCCGGGATGAGGATCAGTTCCTCCAAATCCGAGGCCATGGTCTTGAGCCGGAAAAGGGTAGCATGCCCTCTCCGGGTCGGGGAGGAGGTCCTGCCCCAAGTGGAGGAGTTTAAGTATCTCGGGATCTTGTTCACGAATGAGGGAAAACTGGAGCGTGAGATCGATAGGCGGATAGGTGCAGCGTCCGCAGTGAAGCGGGCGCTGTACCGGTCTGTCGTGGTGAAGAGAGAGCTGAGTCAAAAGGCAAAGCTCTCAATTTACCGATCGATCTACGTTCCCACCCTCATCTATGGTCATGAGCTCTGGGTTATGACCGAAAGAACGAGATCTCGGATACAAGCGGCTGAAATGAGTTTTCTCCGCAGGGTGTCTGGACTCTCCCTTAGAGATAGGGTGAGAAGCTCAGTCATCCGGGAGGGACTCGGAGTAGAGCCGCTGCTTCTCCACATCGAGAGGAGCCAGTTGAGGTGGCTCGGGCATCTGGTTAGGATGCCTCCTGGACGCCTCCCTGGTGAGGTGTTCCGGGCATGTCCCACCGGGAGGAGACCCAGAGGAAGACCCAGGACACGCTGGAGGGACTATGTTTCTCGGCTGGCCTGGGAACGCCTTGGGATTCCCCCAGAGGAGCTGCTCCAAGTGGCTGGGGAGAGGGAAGTCTGGGCCTCCCTACTTAGGCTACTACCCCCGCGACCCGACCCCGGATAAGCGGACGAAAATGGATGGATGGATGGATGAAGTTTGTATGGATCAGCACAACACCAGACTCAGAAAAGTATATATTAAAAAAGGTTTATTTATTGTTCAGATGGCGGCGTCTGGTGGGTCAGGGCCTCAGTTCTGGTCCAATCTATGGCGACAGACAGGTTAGTGACTGCAAAGAGATTCTGTGGGCTGAGAGAGGTGATGTGCATGTCACTAACCTTCTGTGGCAGGAGCAGGGCTGAGGTAGCCTGGTTGAAACCATACCCTTGTCCTTCACTTCGCTTCGTACTAGGGTCTGGACTTTCTCCATTGAAAAACGTTTCTTGCTGGAGGCGTTAGCCTCTGTTGAGGAACAAAACCATTGGATATTTTGAACAGGGAAAGCATTCTGCTCCCTCCCCTCAGAGCCACCCCCCGTGCTCTGGTGAACTTGACTGACAACTGCTCCGCCCCCTGCTCCAGGAGTCCTGCAGCTTTTCTCTCGCTGCGCAAATTCAGTGTTTATATGTCATAAAACGTTTTAATAAAATAAAATAAAACCATGGATCGCTGGTCCAGCTCACCAAAAGACCAGAAAATCTGATGGACTCCGGCAGCAACGTAAAACCCGAGTTTAATTCTCGTGACAACCTGAGACATTTCCTCCTTTTCATTCAGCGGAGGGTGGAGAAGGAGGAGGAGGGAGCGATTTCTTGACTTTTGGGAAAAAACAAAACAAAAGAAAACTCCAGATAAGGGATTAAAAGAAGGGGAAATTAATAAATTTGTGTCTTATAAAACAGTCCGGCATCGCTTTGCATGCTTTGAATGAGCGGGGTGAACTTGACTGACAAGTGCTCCGCCCCCTCTGCAGCTTTTTCCCTCTGCCGGCTGCCGCGATGCATATTGTGTTTATATGTTTAAAACGTTTTAATACAATAAAATAAAACCATGGATCGCTGGTCCAGCTCACCAGAAGACCAGAAAATCTGATGGGACTCGGCAGCAACGTAAAACCCGAGTTTAATTCTCGTGACAACCTGAGGCATTTCCTCCTTTTCACTCAGCGGAGGGTGGAGGAGAAGGGAGCGATTTCTTGACTTTTGGGAAAAAACAAAACAAAAGAAAACTACAGATAAGGGATTAAGAAGGGGAAATTAATAAATTTGTGTCACATATAAAACAGTCCTGCATCGTTTTGCATCGCTTTGAATGAGAACATGCCGCTGCTCGCTGACTGAGCGCTGGCAGAGCGCGCTGGGACAGGTGGGGGCGTGGGTTAGGGTCCAAAACTCCACCCCTTCTGTTCTCTGATTGGTCCGGTCAAAAATCGGCCGGAGAAATCGTTGTGAATGGGAGGAATCCCAGACTGTGCAGTGAAGGGAAATGAGAATTGAGCGGAGCTGTGCAGGAAGGCGAGGGCCAGGCTAGGGCTGAGGCAGAGATCGTTGGAGGGCTGAGCAAGAAACAGAATCCAGGGACGTTGCAGGGGTCGACTCGAGAGCCAGATGAGTTTGATCAGGCAAAAACATGCAAAAAGAATAATCCGTAGACGTGGTCAGAGAGAGAAGCAAGGTCAAATCGTGTAAACTGCAGGCGTGGTATCCAGACAAGGGCAAAGACAAGGCAAGGAGTCAAGAACAAAGCTGTGGTCATGAACAAGGAAACTTGGGACGAGAAATGCTGGAGAATTTACTGGCTGTGAGGCTTTCAATAATCTGGCACTGGGTGACTGAAGTGCTGTGGCTTAAATAGAGCTGTGAGCAGGTGGAGGGCATGAAGAGTAATTGCAGCAGGTAGCAAGGAAGCGTGGCCAGGATAACAAGGAAGCAGGTTTGAGCAGCAGAAGGGTGACAGGCAACATTAACAAAGGCAAGATGAACAGAACTACGGCAAACAGGAGCAGAAACATGACATCAGACAGGAAGTTGAGGAGCAGAACCACTGCTGTGTAGAACCACTAGACTGAGGAACAGCTTCTACCCTGAGGTTGTTAGACTCATGAATCTCTAACCAGGAAAATCACATCATGTTGCTACTGATCTGTTTCATGTTCCTGTGTTCATATGCACTCATTTGCTCACACAGACTCATGTTCATGCTTACGTTTGGCATATCGTTTTATACTACTAGTGCTTATTTTTAGTTTAACGTTTTTCTTAGTTCATATATTAGATCTTATTACTGTTTTTCTTTTACATTTTATACTTTTGTTGGATGTAACTTTGACATTTGACATTTTCTCCCTCTTCTACACAGGTCCAGATGATCTGACTGAACATTGTCAGATTTTTTTACCTGGATTATTGAGCATGAACTTTGACATTTTCTCCATATTGTTTTCAGACTGGACAGAGACGCTGTAATGTTCAGAGCAAGTGTGAGTGTGACAGCGATACTTCAGCTCAACAGCATGAAGATGAAATTACTTCCTAAAGTTTATGGGAAACTGACATGTCCGCAGCAGCTTACAGGTAATTCTGTGTGTGTTTTGAGGAAGCTCATTAAATGGTGTGGTGGTAGCTGACAGTCATCCCCATCACACCCTAAAAGTGCTACAAGATCAGATTACATTTTTGTTTAGACTTTTATATGCAATGTGGTGGATGCTACTTTTCCAGTAATGCTAGATTTTTTCCCAGTTTTATTGTGTATCGTTTCTCCTCCTTGAATTGCCCCCTTATCGTGGTGGAGGAGTTTGTGTGCCTGAATGATCCTAGGAGCTATGCTGTCGCAGGCAATTATACCGGTAATTGCACCTTGTAGTGTCTCCCAAGGCAGACTGGTCCTATGTGACAGGCCAGACAAAGAGCCATTGAAAAGACTTTTATGGACAGGTTAAAACAAGGAACCCGGTGTCTTTAGCCCGGACGTGGGTTACCGGGGCTCCACCCTGGAGCAGGCCTGGGGGAGGGGCTTGTCGGCGAGTGACTGGTGGATGGCGGGGACCTTGGTGCTCTGACCCTGGCTTACCAAAGCTGGTTCTTGGGACATGGCAACGTAGGTCGTAGATCAATGATTGACTTCATAGTCCTGTCATTTGATTTGCTGCCATTTGTTTTGGACACTCGGGTGAAGAGAGGAGCTGAGCTGTCAACTGATCACCACCTGGTAGTAGGAATGGGAATTGTTAAGAAATTATCAATACTGTATCAATTCCTTTATCGATATCATTTATTGATTCAATTCCTTATCAATTCTGTTATCAGTTCTCATTGGGTTAGGCAAAAAAATATAGTACACATTTGTGTGCATGAAGTATTTAATGCTCTTTCACCAGAACAAAAATAGAACTTTTATGAAAAATAATTCCTAATTAACATTACTAAGGGGCTGTCCTTGGTTGGAATGGGTGATAGGCTTCTATACAGTTGGACTTCTGTCCTCTTCCTCAAAAAGTTCTTCTAGGGATGTCTCTTTTTGCTGCTTTACAGGAGGCATCTGAAATTATTGACATAACCACAACTTGTAATTCACAAGTTTCAATTTTAAAATAGTGTAATAATCCATGCAATCTATCATCTTTCATTACAAAAAACAAAACTTACATCATCTTCATCCTCTTCTGCCTCTTCTGCGTCTCTCCCAGCTCTGCCAGCTTCAGAAGAAATTGACCATTAAAAACAGTGAGCAGCAAGAAAAGCTCTCACAACAGAAAGAGGCTACAATGAAACACACTGAACAAAAATATAAAACAACACTTTTGTTTTTGCTCCCATTTCTACGGTGGCATTTTTAGGAGTGTTGTTATCGTCATCCTGAAAGCTAAAGGTGTGCTAGCAACAGCCTCTGAGCCAGCCAGACTCCGGCAATCCTCGTAAACTAAATGTTATTACAGGAGATGGAGATTATTTATACAACACAGTGGAAGCAGTAAAGCAAAAAAGTCAAGTGACAGGAACTGGATGAGTTTAACCAAAGGTGGGCACAGACCGCTAGAGAGCGCTAAAGTGCTAATCCGCTTACAGCGGACCTAAACTTTTTGTCAGCGTTTTTGTGGTTTGACTAACTTTTATAATTCATAAGCGGATTTGTGCTATTTTTATTTAAAATGCAGTACCGCTAATAACTAATTATCTATCAGTAAAAACCAATAAACTTATTTACAAGCTCTTATGCTGGCTCCGTAGCTGCTTGTTTTACCTTTTTCCCCACCGTAAAGAGCAGAGAGGAGGGAGGGTTGGAGGGGGAGGGAGCAGAGCGGAGAACAGACTCGGATCTACCATGTAGGCAAATGATGCCGTTGCCTGGGGATCCCAATCAGCAGGGGCACCGGCCCCGCCGCGCCCCGGCCAGTCACCTACATCCCTAACATTGATCCTGCTTGTTAATGTACATTTAACATAAAAATAATTATAGTTACGATGAAAACGATCATTAAATACGCAATACAAAAACCGGTCGATTTCTTTATCCCCCTACTAAAAATGGACTATTCCATCTTGACATCTTCCGGGTCAGAGGTGAACTCGGGGGCTAACGTTTATGGCTAGCTGTTTGCGCTCGGTCTCTTCATAAATCCGCAGAGAACCCCGCTGTTTCAAGCCAAATTAACGCGGCCGGAGGATTGTATTGTGTGTTTTGTGTCCACCACTCGACGGTGAGTCGTTAGTTTTATGTATTTTAGTTACTTTTCATTAAATCTGTTGACTGCCTATAGAATCTTGACATCTTCCGGGTCAGAGGTGAACTGGACGCTAACTCTGTGTCTAGCTGGTTGTGCTGGGTTACTAATGGATAAATCCGCAGAGAACCCCGCTGTTTCAAGCCAAATTAACGCGGCGGAGGATTTTATTGTGTGTTTTGTGTCGACCACTCGACGGTGAGTCGTTAGTTTTATGTATTTTGGTTACTTTTATGTATAAATGTGGTGGCGACACACCCGTGTATTTGAGATTTAAAAGTGGTTTTAGGGATTAAAAGATCATTCTCTTTTTTCTCTGGAGTGAGGGTGAAAACGTTTTTACTAAAAAAGAAACTGTCCAGATGAACTGATTGAGAATGAGCGGATTTGATACCTGGACTATTGAGAATGAACTTTCTTGTCTTGAACCACTTTGGACATGTCTGCCTGCCTGGGAGGAGTCGACGAGGGACAGGACAGCCCCCAGAAACCATCTTGGCTACAGCAAACTGGTTGGTCCACTTAAGTTGTTTACTTGGTGGGGTAACTTCAGTGTGCTTGGGACTACTCTGACTGACGAAGCCCTCTGGAGTGAGGGTGAAACGTTTCTACTAAAAAGAAACTGTCCAGATGAACTGATTGAGAATGAGCGGATTCTCTTTTTTTGTTAATTTCGTGGCCGAATAGAATATACTGTATAAAGTATTAAATAAATCCTTTGATTTTTGTAATTTCATCCTTTTAGGATCATTTTAGTTACTTTTCAGTTGGCAGTGTAGTGCAAATATTGCATAACGCTGCCGGCTACCAATTGTCGAATATAAATAGCGGATTAGATTAGCTTCCCCTAATTTTCATAAGACATTTGTGCTTTTGAAATTGTGGACCTAAAAAAATTAATAAGCGTTTTAGAAATTGTGGAACTAATTTTTTGATTAGCGTTGCCCACCACTGAGTTTAACGTTATGTGCTGCAACATTTAAAACAGAGGAGGACGCTAGTTTGTTAGCTCCGCTTCCACCACAAAGCAGCGTCACGAAGCAGCGTGTTAAAGACGGTACATTTGTGCAAACTCACCTCATGCTGAGTGGTCAAATGCTTCTCTCTGCATGTTAGAAGTATTTCCGCCCTTTATTGTAATTGATGTTTTGCATGTGTTGCAAGTAGACCTGGTTTCGTACGGTGGCCGAGGGGTGCAAATGCGCAGCAAAAAGAGAACAGCACGCTGCAAAAAGTTAACAGCGTTCCAAAAGTTGAAACGCGCATCAAAATGAAAACACCGTGCTGCAAAAAGTGAACAGCGTTCCAAAAGATGAAACGCGTTGCAAACCTAAATGCTGCAAATTAAAATTTAATTTCATTAATTTCATTTATTTATTTATTTGTTAGGACAATGCATATTAATCAACATGACAGCAGTAAGCATCAATGTAAATATGCCGGAGTTAGCACAATAGCTAATTTGCATCCGTTGTCCTAAGGCAGGTAAGAATAAGAAACGTCCCATAAAACAAAAGAGCAGAGAAAAATACAAACATCACCTATATAGCTCATAACACAACATAAAATTACAATAAAAATATGATGCCATAAAAAATAGACAAAGTAATCAAAATGCAGCTGCAACGCAAAAAAGAAAACAGCGCTCCAACAGATGAGACGCACTGCAAAAGATGAGACGCGCTCCCAAAGAACGGCGAACTGCAAATCCAGACAGAGCTGCAAATAGGAAAAGCTACAACGGAAGTGCTCCAGACCACTAGGGGCAGCCGAACAAAGAACAAATCATAAAGCATATTATAGTTTTCGGAATGGCACTAGTTATTTGTGTATTTTAACTTGTTTATTTTAAAGGAGACCACATATAGGTCTTTACATTTTTTATGTTATGTCTGTGTGCTATCTTGACAATATTAATTCATTTTAATACACAAAATAATTCTTAGATAATTAATTATACCCTTTTTAATTCTATGACTATAGTATGACTAAATCAAGATGGCGCTGGTGTCACTAGCATGCCGTCTCTCGCTGTTTGTGTTCGTGCTGTTTTTATTTTTTATCACCAGTACCAGTTCGCTGCTTGTGTATGATCGCCAAACATTGTTGGATCTTCGTTTCTCTGCCAAGGATTTAGTGAAATTCGACTCTGATTGTGGTGTTCGTGCGACGTTTCAGCCGTTTTCCTTCGCCGGTGGGACACCTGCTCACACCTGCCACACCCACGCTCCTCTCCCTCGGCGTAGACGCCGGCGCCGCCGGGGCAAACGCAGCGGAAGACTTTTAAAGTTTAAAGCTTTTTTGGCACGATTTCCCGTGACCTCCCGGAGGAGAAATGGAGCATTTCCTGGTCTCTCCCTTAGCCCGCGCATGCTGGACCCTGCTGACAGCTGGCTGGTGTGTGTCAGTTCAGATGACGTGGTCCGCCCCCGCGGCCCCTGCTCTCCCCGTCCTCGCCGGCATGGTGTGAACTCCTGTCATCTACGAGCCCTGCGTCGGGCTCCACAGACAGCTGCATTGGATGCACCGATCCCTGCCAGGTTCGGTCTTGTTAATGCAAGATCACTGACAAACAAAACTTTCATCTTGAAGGACTTCTTCGTGTCCCGTGATCTGGATTTCCTCTGCGTCACGGAGACATGGCTGAGAGCTGATGAGTCCCACAGCTCTTATTGAACTGTCTCCTCCTGATTGCTGCTATTTTAATTGCCCGCGCCTGTCAGGTCAGAAAGGAGGAGGAATAGCAGTTGTTTTTAAAAGTGATTTTAAATGCCGTCAGGTCTGCCTGCAGTCTTTTACAAGTTTTGAACATTGCTCATTTGAAGTCGGCCGCTCTCATGTCATCTTGTGTGTCGTCATCTATCGATCACCCAAGTACAATAAGGATTTTATAAATGACTTTTCAGAATTTCTGGCCGACATCTTGCTCAAATATGACTCCGCTCTAGTACTTGGAGATTTCAATTTTCGTGTGGACTGTCCTGATGAGCCCATCTCCAGGAGCTTTTTGAATGTTATTGACTCTTTTAATTTTGTGCAATCCGTGTCCGCTGCTACACATATTCTTGGACACACGCTGACTTGGTCTTGTCCCACGGTCTGGAGGTCTCAAATTTGGAGATATGCGACGCTGTGTTTTCGGATCATAAGCCGGTCATTTTTGACATTCCAACACACTGTCCAGTTCAAGTGCGCGCTCCTCCTCAGCGCTGTCGCGTGTTCAACTCCTCCTCTCCAGCCCTGTTCTCTTCCACTTTTCTTGGTCTCTGCGAGGAGAACTCTGAAGACTCTCTTAGTTTAAATATTGATGAACTGGTTTCCAGCTTCCACTCTGTTTGTTCACAAACACTGGACACGATCGCTCCTTTGAAGAGCCGGCGCACCAGACCTGCTCCCGAGCCCTGGCTGAGTGACGTCACGCGCGCGGCCAGGCGCGAGTGCAGGAAAGCAGAGCGGAGGTGGAAAAATAACAAGCAGCTGCATGTTTCTTTTGATATTTTCAAGGAGAGCCTGTTACATTATCAAGAAATTGTAAAAGCTGAGAAGAACAAATATCTCTCAGGTGTAATCTCTTCTAACTGTAACAATCCCAGAGTTCTGTTCAAAACTATAGACATGGTTCTCAACGCTCCTAAATCTGTTGGTTTTGACGCCTCCAGTGAAGTTTGTGAAAGTTTCCTTCACTTCTTCACTGATAAAATTGTGTCAACCAGAGCTTGTATTTCTCAGCCTTCATATGACCCTTCCATTCCTCTACACTGCTCATCT
>JBBPBX010057368.1:0-17927 GCA_038048925.1 Garcialebias charrua
AGTACCACAACCCTTCAGTTCTCCAACACACATTAAACCAGTGGTTGATAAGTGGGTTAATTTCTGATTCAGAAATTAGAGTTTCAAGAAAAATGCAGTTTGTATTACATTACGTTTGTAACAAATTAAATATTATCTGTAGATTTTGTGGAGAAAAAAATCCTGTATAGTTCAATGGATGTTCTGTAATTTAAACATTTTACAAATAAGTTGATTTTCAGAATTCTGAAAAACTTGCGCTTGTCGTGTGCACACAAACGATGGGAGGATGAGATGGACCGAAGGATTAAGGCCTTGTTCACAGTAATGAGGACGTTGCTCCGGTTGTGAAGAAGCAGCTGAGCCAAAATACAAAGCTCTTTTGTTAATAAAATTGTTTCTAATGAAAAATCACTCAATAATAACACCACCAATCATTGCAGTCCTGCAGAAGTGAATGAGACTCCACCAGCTACAGTCTGCTGCAGTTCCAACAGCCTGGCTGTTCCTGTTGTGATTTAATGCTGCCCTCTAGTGAAATCATTTACTCAACAGTACACAGTATACAGTACCAGACATTAGACACAGTACAGTACTTCTAGACCAGGGGTCTGCAACCTTTATGACCAAAAGAGCCATTTTACGCCTTCATTCACTAAATAAAAGTGATCCGAGCCGCAACAACCTGCTGTGATTATCAACTGGTGGCCCATGGGCCACTTAAAGTTTGTTGGAGGGGGCTTTTGTGGCCATTAGGTGTAACATTACAAAGCTAAAATATCTAATAGTTTTAAACAAGCACCTCGCATCCCACCTATACAACAAATGCTACATATTGCAGTAAAAGCTCACAACTTCAGATGTACATTTATATTTGACATAAATGAACAAACGGGCAGCGCAGTGATGCAGTTGGTAGAGCTGCAGCCTCTCAGCAAAAAAGGTTACCCTGGTTCAAATCCCGGTCTGGGACCTTTCTGGGTGGAGTATGCATGTTCTCTCCGTGCATGCCTGGGTTTTCTCCAGGTCCTCCAGTTTCCTCTCACAGACCAAAAACATGCACGCTAGACTGATTGGTAACTGTAAATTGTTCCTAGGTGTCAGTGAGAGACAGTCTAATCAACGATCTTTGCAGTGATCTGTCAAATGCCTCCCACCATTATTACGCAGATGACACCATCATCTATTGCTGTTCTTCCTCCCTCAGCCAAGCTTTCACCTCTCTTCAGGATGCTTTTAATATTATTCAGTCACGTCTGCAAAAACTTAGACTGGTCCTAAATGCCAACAAAAGCAAGATCATGGTTCTATCCAACAGAAAGCATCAACCAGAGAACCCACCTCAACCCAAGAGGGAAAACAAATAGAAATGGTCTCCACCTACAAATATCTAGGTTTCAACATTGACAATGAACTGGAGAATGTAGTTAAAAATGCCAAGTCAATGTTTACATTTAAGAAAATGATCAAAACGAATGTGTTAAAAATATATATATGAAATAGCGTAATGTGTATTGTATTAGTTAGAAAATTAGAGTTAGTCATTTTGTACTGTTGGTTGAAGATTATTATTGTTTAATCTGATTGTTGGAAAAAGTTGGTTGAAGATTATTATTGTTTACATGGTTGATTATTGTTGTTTAATCTGATTGTTGGAAGTAAGGGGCAGATATAATAAGATTTATTCTTCTTTCTGCTACCTTTCATTTTTTTATATTTTGTACATTATCATTTATGGGATTGTCTTGTATTGTTTCTTTTGTAAAAAATGAACAAATGTAATAAACATAAACATAAACTGTCATTTAAAACCCACATCTTCATTAGCAGGAATACTAAAAACTATGTTATGCAAAATAGAAGAAATCTGAACGGATCAGACGTTTACATAAATGAACATCTTACCAAAAAAAATGGAAAAATTGCAAAAGAAGCAAGGTGGTTAAAAAACAAAGAAAAAAAATAGCATCAACATGGACTAGAAATGGATACGTCTTTATCAAAGCAAAGGAAGGGTCTCAGCCTAAAATGATAAAAGAGCTGACGGATCTGGATGAATTCAAGAGATGAAAAATTACAAATCAATGAAACAACTCACAATCAAAATGGATAAAATATACGGTGAAATGAACAAATACATTAGAACATGACAACATACGAAGACTCAGAACCTAAAATATATAATGTTGAAAATGTGATTGATGCAAATTTTTTTCCTGTAATAAATGATAGCGAATATTATAATGAAGAGCAGTTTAATGACATCAATATATCAAATGGAGTTCTCTCCATTATTCACTTTAATAGCAGAAGTATAAATGCAAACATATCCAAAATAACAGATTACTTAAAACAATTAAATAGAACTTTTACGATAATAGCGTTGTCAGAGACATGGCTTAATGATGATAACACTAGTAATATTCACATCGAGGGGTATGAATTATATCATATGAACAGAAATAATAAAAGAGGTGGTGGTGTCGCACTATTTGTCAATAATGAAATAAAATGTAAATTAAATAATGAAATGTCAATAATAGTTGATAATATTATGGAAATGATAACAATAGAAATTATAAACAAAAACGATAAAAACATAATAATAAGTTGTGTATATAGATCACCAGGAGCAAATATAGAAATATTCACTGATAAAATCTTGGAACTAATGGAGAAAAGTTTTAATAAAAATATTTTCTTGTGTGGAGACTTTAACATTGATATGGGAAATAAAACAGATTCAAATAACATAAGCACATTTATAAACTCAATGTACAGTTTAAATATGTATCCATTGATATCAAAGCCAACAAGAATTACAACTCATAGTGCCACAATAATTGATAATATTTTCACAAATATAACAAATGGGGATGTGATTGGTGGTATCTTAACGACCGACTTAAGTGATCATTTACCAGTTTTCACAATCTTTAAAAATGATCAAAATATCACAAAAGCAGACACAACGAAGAAAAAAATCATAAACACATCAAAAAAAGTTTTGGAAAAATTGAAAGAGGATCTGGATAAACAAGACTGGAATGATGTGTATGTTGATGATGCGAACAGGGCATATGATGAGTTTATGAATATCTTGGAAACCCTGTATGAAAAGAATTGTGTGCAAACAAATTACACAAAGAGAAATACAAATGATCAACCATGGATGACAAAAGGGTTAAGAAATGCATGTAAAAAAAGAATTATTTGTATTCATGTTTCTTGAAATTGCGAAGTCAGAGCGCAGAAGAAAAATATAAAAAGTATAAAAATAAATTAGTAGGGATTATAAGGAAACATAAGAAAGAATATTATAGTAAATTATTAGATAAAACTAATGGTGATATGAAAGCAACATGGCGAGTAATGAATGGTGTACTGAAGAATCATAAAGCAAAAACTGGTATTTCAAAATATTTTGTAAAAGACAACGATGAAGTTCATGATGAAAATGAAATTGTAAATGGATTTAATCAATATTTCGTGAATGTTGGATCAAGCCTTGCAGCTAAGATACCAAAAGTAGATAAAAATATGATCCACTCAATTACAGGTTGTGCAAATAGTATTTTCCTAAATGGAACTAACAAAGAGGAAATAATGAATGTAGTAAAACATCTTACAGACAAGAGATCGAAAGACTGGGTGGACATGGATATGATGTTTGTAAAGGACATAATGAGCCATGTTATTGAGCCGTTCACATACATATGTAACTTATCATTTTCAACAGGAATTTTTCCAGATAATATGAAAGTAGCTAAGGTCGTTCCTCTTTTTAAAAATGGTGATAAATGTGTATTCAACAATTATAGACCTATATCCTTGTTACCACAGTTTTCAAAAATTCTTGAAAAACTATTTGTAAACAGACTAGACCAATTTATAGATAAACAAAATATTCTAAGCAGCAGTCAGTATGGGTTTAGATCAAAAAACTCTACATCAATGGCTCTCATGGAATTAATGGAACAAATAACTACTGCTGTCGATCAAAAACAACACTGTATCAGTATCTTTGTTGATTTAAAAAAAGCATTCGATACTATTGATCACACATTCTCCTTGAAAAACTGAACAAATATGGTATTAGAGGACCAGCATTACAGTGGGTATCTAGCTACTTAAAAAATAGGAAACAATTTGTACAAATAAATGATGTAAGATCTGACCTCTGTAATATCACATGTGGAGTTCCCCAAGGCTCTGTACTTGGACCAAAGCTTTTTATTTTATATGTGAATGACTTGGTAAATGTGTCAGGACTCCTTAAATGTGTACTTTTCGCAGATGATACCACTTTTTTCTGTTCAGGTGAAGATATAGAACAAATGTTAGAATTGATAAAGACAGAATTTGTCAAGATACAAACTTGGTTTAAAATAAATAAATTATCATTAAATCTAGAGAAAACTAATTACATGATATTCGGTAATAGAAAGAAAACTGTTGATGTTCCACTCAAAATTGAGGATGTTGAGATTTGTAGAGTGAATGAGGTGAAGTTTTTGGGTGTTATCATTGATGACAAACTGACATGGAAACAACACATAAATTCTGTAAGAATAAAAATAGCTAAATCGATAGCAGTACTGTACAAAGTCAGAGACCTATTGAATGATAAAGCTCTGTATTTGTTGTATAACACAATCATTGTTCCACACTTAATCTATTGTATTGATGTTTGGGGGAATGCGTGTAAAACAATCACAAAGCCTATTTTTGTATTACAGAAAAGAGCTGTAAGAATTATCACTAGAAAGCATTACCGTCATCCATCAAGTACATTATTTTATCAACTAAAATTACTGAAGTTCCATGATTTGGTAGACTATAATATTTTATCAGTTATGTATAGAGCTCAAAATAATGCATTACCTTTAAATATCCAAATGCACTTTGTTAAAAGACAAAGTTGTTATAATCTTAAGGGAACAGAGTTGTTTGTAAAACCACAATTCAGAACCAGTTTGAAGGGACGTTCTACCTCAATTCAGGGAATTAGATTATGGAATGGCTTGGAGAATGTAGTTAAAAATGCCAAGTCAATGTTTACATTTAAAAAAATGATCAAAACAAATATGTTAAAAAAATATATGTGAAATAACGTAATGTGTATTGTATTAGTTAGAAAATTAGAAAGTGTTAGTCATTTTGTACTGTATTAGTATTAGTTAGAAAACTAGAAAGAGTTAGTCATTTTGTACTGTTGGTTGAAGAATATTATTGTTTAACCTGATTGTTGGAAAAAGTTGGTTGAAGATTATTATTGTTTACATGGTTTGACTACTGTTGTTTAATCTGATTGTTGGAGATAAGGGGCAGATATAATAAGATTTATTCTTCTTTCTGCCACCTTTCATTTTTTTACATTTTGTACACTATCATTATGAGATTGCCTTGTATTGTTTCTTTTGTAAAAAAATGAACAAATTTAATAAACATAAACATAAACATAAACATCTCCAAAATGGCCACTAAACTGAAACTGAAGCTAGGCTTCTTCTTCAGAAACAAATCCTGCTTCTCATGCAAAGCCAGGAGAACATTAGTAGCTGCAACATTCATGCCAATACTAGACTATGGTGACGTGCTGTACATGAGTGCTGCATCAAAATACCTACAGTCCTTAGACTCCATTTACCACGGTGCCCTTCGGTTCATTACTGACTCCAGTTATCGCACTCATCACTGTGAGCTTTACGTAAAATCTGGCTGGTCATCTCTCAGCACTCGCAGATACACTCACTGGATATCCTTCATCTACAAGACCCTCCTAAACCTAGTCCCGTCATACCTCACCTCCTTAATACAAACATCACACAGTCATTACTCCCTGCGCTCTAACGATCTGGTCCTCCTGTCAGTTCCTCCTGTCAGAACTGAACTAGGAAAAAGAGCTTCAGCTTCGCCGTCCCCTCAGCCTGGAACAACTTACAGAAAGATCTGAAACTATCAACATTCATCTCTCCTGGATCCTTTATGTCAACCGTAGTAGAAAATGTCATCAAGAAACTTGACCATTGCAGATGTTTCTAACCACTACTTATCCAATATACATGTCATTGTTGGTTTTTTTTGTCTGCTTGTTTTGTATATAATGTATATAGAAATCTGTCATATCCTGTTGGTTTTGAACTGTCAACATCTGTTTACTGTGATTGTAGTTTTCTTTATTTTCTTTTTGATAAGTGCAAATGCCTATTGCCAATGTGACGTGTGCTGCTGACCACTTGACCAGGTCACCCTTGTAAAAGAGATCTCAATCTCAACGGGCTCTACCTGGTAAAATAAAGGTGATCGATTGATTGATTGATTGATTGAATGGTGTCTGTGATGGACTGGAGACCTGTCCAGGATGTGCCCTGCCTCTTGCAGAGTGATGGCTGGATATGGGCACCAGTGACTCCCGTGACATGAAAAGGAAGAAGCGGGTAAAAGATGGATGGATAAATTAACAAACTGATCTACTTAAAGCTGCTATATGTTCACTCTGCTCACATATGATTGTACAGCCACACATCCAGGCTGTCATATTGTTAAGTTTGCAGATGATACAGCTGTGGTGGGATGCATCACAGATAATGATGAATCCAGCTACAGACAGGAGGTGGAACATCTGGAGAGCTGGTGCAAAGAGAACAACCTTCACATGAATGTGAAGAAGACGAAGGAGATGATTGTGGACTTCAGAAGGAACAAACACACCCACACCCCACTGTATATAGGTGGATCTGCGGTGGAGGTGGTCTCCAGCTACAAGTACCTGGGTGTACACTTGAATGATAACCTCAGCTGGAGCAATAACACCACCAGCCTGATCAAGAAAGGACATCAAAGACTCTACTTCCTCAGACGGCTGAGACGAGCTGGTCTGAGAAGCTCAGTCCTCACCTCGTTCTACAGGTGTGCAGTGGAGAGCGTCCTGTGCTCCAGCATCAACGTGTGGCATGGAGGCTGCACAGTTGCAGAGAGGAAAGCTCTACAAAGAGTGGTGAAGGCTGCACAGAAGTCTGTGGGAGTCAGTCTCCCCACCATCACAGACATTTACACCTCCAGATGCAGAAAAAGAGCCACCTGCATCATGAAAGACCTCACTCACCCAGCACACTCACTCTTTGCACCACTCCCCTCGGGACGGAGGTTGAGGAGCATCAAATGTAGAACCACTAGACTGAGGAACAGCTTCTACCCTGAGGCTGTCAGACTCATGAATAAATAAATAATAAGAATAAACACTGCAAAATGTCACATCATGCTGATACTGATCTGTTTCTTGTTGCTGCGTTCATCTGTGACTATCTGCGTTCATCTGTGACCATCTGCTCATGTTCGTGCTGCTGTTTATAATGATGTTTTTCTACTACATTAGGGCTTAGTGTATTACTAGCTGATGTCTCTCTTAGTTAATCCTAGATGTTATTATTGTTTTTCTCTTGCATTTGTTGTTGGATGTAACTGGGACCCTGTGTACATAATCTCGTTTTCAACACATGTACTACATGCGGTGCAAATGACAATAAATTCTCTCTGACTCTGACTCTCTATATGTAACTTTTCTAACAATATATGTTCAACATATTTCTTCACTCTGTCACTAGACTGATGTTAGAGAGGTAATCTCTGAAAAAAACTAAAAAAAAACATTGTCCCCTTGCTTCTCCAGGTGGTAAATAGGCATTTCTAAAAAGAAAAAGTGACCCGCCATTAACCAGCCAATAAAAACAGAGCTTGAATTTGAATCAGCCAATAAAAACAGAGCTTGAATTTGAATTTCAGCAGACCATGGGAGAGCAGAGCCATATATGGCTCTGAGGGGGAGGGATCAGAATGCTTTGCCTGTTGAATTTTTTTCTAAGTGCTGCAGTTCTACAGAAACTGCAGACTGAACCATTAAAGGCCTAATTCTAACCTACAAACCAAGCCTTCATCCCTTCAACAAACCCAGTTGGGACACACACTGAGGCCGGAGGAAACTGTTCAACATAAACTGAAAATGTTAATGCAACAACACGGAAGCACCTTTATTACCAATTATTTTTCTTCAGTGTTGTCAATAAAGCATGCAAAGTACAGGTATACAAAAAACACATGGTTTGATTGGAAAGTGTGCAGACCGTTTTGTTGTAGCAAGAAAAAAACTAGCATTTAAAAAAATACAAACAAAAAAATAGATGAATTGCATTTCCTGTGAAAATGCAGTGTGAATGCTTACTGCAGAAGAATTTGCTGAAAAACAGCTGCAATTCGGTAAAAACATGCTGAAATGTAGCTGAAATGCAAGACTGAATTACTGTACCGGTAGGTTTAAATGAGCAAAAATGAGCACAAAATTTAGGAAATTAAACAACAAAAAAAGATGAAAAATAATAGATAAAAGGGAGCTGAAAAGGCAGAAAGAAGCTTAAGCTACCAGAAAAGAAGTGGAAAGAAATGAAATGAGCTGGAAAAATGGAATTAGCTGCAAAGGCTAAAATTAGCATAAACTGCTAAATAGTAGCTGAAATAGCAACAAAAGCTGAAACTAGCAGACCAAAGCCAAAAGGAGTAAAGCAGACTGAAATTACTATAAATAAGTAAATTAGACTGTAGCAGAAATTACCACTGAAAAACAATCTGAAAACAGCTGAAAATGGCAAAAAATGTTAAAAAGTTAGCTGAAAAGTTAGACTAAGCTTAAATTAGCAGAAGAAAGCAGAAAGAACATGTTTGCCCAATTAGGCTGAAAGAATCAGAAAGGAACGCAAAAAAGTGGAAATTCTCTGAAAAAAGCCTGAAATTAGTAAAAAAAAAAAAAAAAACAGCTGAAAAGTAGCTAAAAAGGCAAAAAGAAGCTTAAATTACAAGAAGGAAATGGAGAGGGCATATTTTTTTTCTGAATTCGGCTGGAAAACATTGAAATGAGTGCAAAAAATGAAGAATTTGCTGAGAAAGCTTAAATTTGCAGAAATAGAGCTAAATAGAAGCTGAAAAAGCAGAAAAAGCTGACACTTGCAGAATTAAGCCGAAAGGGGTGTAAAAATATGAAATTAGCAGAAAGAAGTTAGAAGCACAAAAATGTTGTTGCTAGCAGAAATAATCTTAAAGGAGCCAACAACAACAACAAAAAACTGAAAAATCAGCTGAATAAACAGCTGAAATTAACAGATTTTTTATTTATTTTTTAATTTGCACAAGTAATCTGAAATAAGCTAACCAGAACAAAATATGAAAGGAGCAGTAAAAGTTTGTAAACACATCTAAAGATTTGAAGGATGGAAAATTAGCTCAATTAATTTTATATGAGAAATAAAAATGGCAAAAAATGTACGTAGTTTAGATCATTAGCATGTTGTGTAGAGTTTGGGGCAGCAGCTGCATCTGCATCCTTCAACATAAATAGACAAATGTTTGCAGTTCTTAAAAACTTTGTCAAAGGTCATCAGTCCATGTTAGGGCCAACACTGAAACAACCAATAATCCACACTCTCACCCTTAGATCATTGAAATGTATTTAGGATGTGTTTTATTTGAAAAGTATTAACAGACGTAGATAATAACAATGAACACATATAAAGGTCACACAAAAAAATGAGAAAAAACATGATTAATACATGACACGCCAACAAAATAAAAACTTCAGCTCAAATTCCAGTCAAATATTTTGTGCATCAAACTGCGCAGTTCGTGCTCATACGTCTGTGACTAAATACAGTTACACTGCAGGATCGTTTTCGATTTATAAAGTTAATATTTTCCACACATCTACAGTATCTCCAAATATACAGTGCTGTAGTTGATCAAGTGACGAACAGGTACATTTCAAATGTTTCTCCTTTTTGTTCCAAATCCTCCGGGTCAGGGTGGCACAATCAGACGATAATAAATTTATAACAAAGTTAAAATAAAAAGAAAACCCTTTTGTTTTTAGTTAAGTGAAAGGACATACTTCCGGCTCTTGGCGAAGCAGGTCGCTCTCTGCTCCTCTCCTGCCCTAAAGTTTTCCTCCTCTCTGCTTTTGCATTTTTATCTCGTCTGCAACTCTTCAGTGCTCACTTGAAGCAATTTGGAAAATGGATTTAATTGCGTGGGCTGTCTCCTCTATTGATACATTTTTTTTCCACGAAGCGCTCCGGACCAGGAGAACCGGCGTGCCCCCTCGACACGCCAGTCGAGGACGTGGAAGATCTGTGGATAATTGGACTTATGGTAGCAGGTGCGCTGCTCTTTGGCTTAGGCGGAGGATTCTGCTACTGGAAACAGAATGACTCTTTGATCCGAGCTGTGAACTCAATGAACCAGCTGTTGTTCGAGCTGAATCGCACGATGGGAACAGTGGTGAATGACCGCAGACCTGCGGTGCGTTTTGGGACTCGTTCACAGCCGAGCGGGCTTCATCAGGCGGGAGACGGGGACCTGTAGCTCGGATTGAATGAAACCTCACATAATTCGGACAAATTTGGACCCAGACGGCACCTGGACTCAAGGCTGCAGTCAGAGTACACTGTAGCCTGCCCTGAAAATAAATAAAGCAACTAATCTAATCGGGACCCAAGCAACCTTGAAAAAAGGCTGACTGCAAACCTCTCCTGGAGTCTGAAGCTGTTGGAATAACTGTCCCCCCCCCAGAGGTCTCTGTGTGCACTCAGATGGAGCCGGCTGAGCCCATCTGCAGACTGTGCTTATCTGAACGATTGCTCACAGACTTATCTCCCTGCACCGCCACCAAAATGCAACATGTCTTTTGTCTTATCTGTGCTTGAGCTGGTAGAGTTTTTTTGACTTTATCATAGAATGTCCTAAGACAAAATGTGATAGATTCTTTTTTGAATACCAATGATTATCCCACTGTAACGTTCCTTTTTTTTCCATATCTGATTGTCTGGCGGCGCGGATTAAGTTCTGCTGCGGCTTTCTGTGCGTACGTCCCTCTTAGGATGGTGCGTGCGCCAATCGCAATGTTTTGTACCCCGGTACAAATATGCCAATAAAGATATATTCTATTCTATTCTATTCTATACATTAGAGGTAAGTGGTTCAGGTTGACTGCAGTGCACATAATTAACCCATTTCTTGAGAAACTTCTTTTTCTGTTTTCTATTGGGCTCTACAGGCCACCGTACCCGGCGACAAAAACACAATGATGCAAGTTCAGGCTGCTTTTTAACGTATTCTTGACCTGTTCCCAAAGTGTTATAACCGTACCTGCAAACTCAGAAGGGATGAAAAAGGTGACAAGCCTGTAGTGGGGGGTGGGGGTGTCTGTGTCCCCACTACGTCCTCTACTGATCCGCCAGAGCAGATGTTTCGATCACTTAAACACTGGTGTGTCGTGTTGGCACCAACGTTACGTGTTAGTTGTAATTTCTCTCATCTTCAACAATTTCCTGCGGGATCAATAAAGTTCTTTCTCATGTTATGACGACGATGCATTATTATCGGTCAATACAGCCCTTAGCAAAAAGTAGTATATTAAAGTATACTTCAGGTATACTTTTTAGGGACTTATCTGACTTGAAGTACAGTATACTTTTTTTAAGTACTTATCTGAGATATACTAAACATAAGTTTATTTAAGTGTACTAGTAACTTATTTTATACTTTAAAATAAGGCTGTGTACTAAGTACTTATCTGAGATATACTAAACATAAGTTTATTTAAGTGTACTAGTAACTTATTTTATACTTTAAAATAAGGCTGTGTACTAATCTGACTTGAAGTATACTTTTTAGGTACTTATCTGAGATATACTAAAAAGAAGTTTATTTAAGTGTACTAAGAGTATACTCATTTTATACTTTAAAATAAGGCTGCATACTTGAAGTTTAGTTTTTATTAACTACATTAGATACAGTATATATAGTATAGTGAAGTATACTTGGCTTATACTCAAAAGTATAAAAGAAGTCTAAGACTAAGTACAATAAGACATACCGGTATACATTAATTCAAAAGTTTATACTTGTACTTTTGTTTTTGCTACTCTTCGAAGACCAATTCTGGACGTCCCCCCAACATGCAAACAAGATCTACATTTGGACGTCTAACCATGACCACATTTGTACGTCGATATGAACATCAGACTTGGAGGTCGTATAGACCGGTTCACAGTTACTAGTGGTTTACTTTAAGTATACTACAATAAACTAAAATATAAACTAGAAGTACACAATAAGTGCATTGGACGTCTAATAAAAAGTGTACTACTAGTATACTTAAATAAACTAAAAATGTGAACTAGAAGTACATAGAGCAGTATACTTAAAGTATACCTTTTATAAACTAGGATTGTCCCAATCTAATACAACGAAGTAATCTACACACTTATAGTATACAAGTACACAGTGAGTATACTTTATATACTTATACTTGTACTCAAGTATACTAAATAAACTTCAAGTATACTTCTTTTTGCTAAGGGAGATGCATTAGAGATGGCGTCCCAAAATTATTTGCATTGAACTGAGTGGCATGGTTGGCCAACGTTAACACACAATTCACTGATGTTAGTTGACATAGCCAGCATTGCTAGCTATGTCAGCAATGGATGCTAGCAATGCTAGCATCCAGAGGCGGTCCTAGCTTATTTGGCGCCCTGGGCGAGCAACCTCAACGCCCCCCCCGGCCGCTAGATTGCCAGTGGCGGTCCTCTCTCAGAAAATTTTGAATAAAATAGATGCCATTTCCTGCATTTTGGTGATTCTGGTGTATTTTAATGGGTTGTTCAACATCTAGTTTTACCTACATATATAATCTATTCAATAACTATTTTAGAGTTAATGGCAGAACAAGAAGTAGCCTGAGACAAACATGTAGCATTAACACATTATGAACATTACTCAAAAATTGTTTCCATAAGAACATTATCAAATATTTTATGTGAACGGTAAGATACTAGCAATAACAGCATTGTGAGAGGTGGACAGTTGAATCCGGAGGCATCCACCTCTGTTTAATGATGGACGGTTTCTTTTCACAAAGATGGCCTCCTTTACTCCTCTCTCAAACCATTGTTCCTCTCTATCAAGGAGGAAAGATGACTGAGTTTGTCACAGCTCCTCAGACTGAAGAAGTCTTTTTGATACAAAGAAGAATCTGTCCAGAGGACTACATTTATTGAGCCTGCATCAGAACAATAATCTGTAAAGATTTAGTACATTTTATACGGAAAACTAATTTTGATTTAACCAATTAATATATTTTCAATGGCAAAATATGCAGGTTTATTTCATATTTCTGTCATACTATTCCCTTTCATTGCTTTATGCATTTATTATCTTACTTTTAATGATAAAAATATAATGAGTCACTACTGTTGTTTAGAAAGTGTTTATATTACTAATGCTTGTTCACACACAGTTGGAACAGCTCACCTGTTCCTTCATACTGACAGGAACAATCCCCTCATCACTCCTGGCTCTAAATCACATTAAAAAATTGTCATAATTGCACAAATCTCCCCTTTTTACCAAGACTTTTGATCAATTCAGGCCAATTTCATTAGAGAGTTGAATCATCTGACATCTCAGGGCACTTTTCATATAGAGCAGGTCTTCACCAGACTCATATATTATTTAAATTATTTAACAGATACAGAATGTTATGTCACAATGCCACACACCACAAAATTAAGTGACTTCATAATTAACTTGAACTGTGGTTTGCAGCAAAGTTCAACAGCTGCGTCTGTTTTCCTTCTCTTCTCTGCACCACCCTTACTTTTCCTCCCTTCCATGATCTTTTCACTGACCGCACGTAGTGTCACCTCCGCACCTTACTAAACCGAAACTGAAAGTGGATGAGGTGCACGGTGCCCCCCAGCAGCTGCTGTGGTGATTAAACTGAGGACATGTGAATAAATGAAGGGTGGGGCGGCACAGGAGCAGTTCAGTAGTGGTGTTCTGTGTTATGTTGTTAAAAACAAAAGTTGTAAAAGATTAAAAATAAATAAAAAATAATCGAGGCGCAGTGTCTCTCCTTCTTCTTCTGCTTTGCCGCCCCCTGCTGGACGGCGCCCAGGGCAACAGACCATATTGCCCATAGGGAGGACCGCCACTGCTAGCATCCAAGCTAGCATTACATGCATGCTTTATTTTACAGATAACGTTACGTTGGAAGGGGTAACGGATGACACAACGTTGCTAACGTAGGATTATCTTTCAATAAATAAAGTTTAACTTATATTGTCGGCAGATAACGAGACTTACCGCAAAACTAACAGTGTCCAACATTAGCAGTTGTAACTACCGGCTTGGGAAAGACTTTGCTGTCGTCTGTCTTGATTGTGACTGGCCAAATGACTCGCGTTCCACCAAAGATGTTCTATTTTATTTATGATTAACCTTTATTTAACCAGGTAAATCCCATTGAGATCACAGATCACTTCTGCAAGGGAGGCCTGGACCTGAAGCAGCCTAACATGCATGTTTTTGCTCTGTGGGAGGAAACTGGAGTACCAGGAGAAAAACCACACAAGCCAGGACCTTGTTGCTGTGAGGCATCAGTGCCAACCACTGAGGTGCCGTGATGCCTATTGTAGACAGAATTTGTTGTTTCTTAAAGTCCAGTCAATATGAAATTATGCTACCTACCACGCCTCTGACACCCATGCCCGCCCCGAAACCCCCCACAAATGCTTTGGAAAGCGTTTTAAATTTATCTGCCTAAATTCTGTACTTAAAGCACAGCATTTGTTGTTAACGTTAGCTTTGCAACAAATATGGGAAAGACAACCATCAGTCCTGCAGTGGGAGGGGACTGTGAGGACTCCTCAGGAGTTCTGGGATTGGATTGCTCTGTGAAATGTCCTTGCCAAAATGAACAGCTGGAGTAAAAAAATGAGTCCTACACGGCTGTCTTGCAAGGATTCTTAGGATCAAAGGTCATGATCTCCTGATGGTCCTCCTTTTGCATCTGAATAGCTGGTTCTGGCTGCCACCAGCAAACTTGTTGATTAACTATGAGAAGGTGCTATTAATGAAACTGAGCTTGTTGCAAGATCTCAGTCTGAAGAACTCTTTTGTGTAAAAGACGAAATGTTTCAACAAAGAATAATCCGTCCAGAGGACCTGAGTTAACCTAGATAGATCTTTGGATCTCGATTCTAGATGATTCACGTAAAGGCTCAGTTATAGTCGCGCTTTGGTCCGCAGGCTGGAGCGCGCGCACTGAGCCGTGCAGCTTCATGCGTTTACAGTGTTGCCGGCGGCGCATGGCAAAGTGCTGTTCTTTTACGGACCAGCAGGTGGCAGTACCCTCTAAAACCTGTGCATATGTTGCAAGAAAGGTGTAGAAGAAGAAATCTACCGTAGAAGAACTATTTGAAATCACACAACAAAAACAAATGGCTTTCCGCTCGCTCGGGGAATTTAATACATTTGTATCACATAGAAAACATTCCTCCATGCGTCGCAACGCCGTTTCCACGACCACAGCGGCGCAGACAGCTGCAAGCTCTAGCGTGAAGAGCGTGAAGGCTGTCGGTGAGGTCCCCACCCGAGCTGTCAATCAATTCAGTAGCGCCCACGGCGAGCGCACTAGGCTTGTGGAGTTTCAAAAATTCGGAGGTGTGCGACACGCGCCAAACCGACGCGCTGGGTCAAAGCGCGGGGGCGTGGACTATGCGATTGCATCACTTTAGCCACGCGCTCTCTCGCGCCCTATGCGACGCGTCAACCATAAACCAGGCTTCAATGACGTTTTGTTTGAAATCAGCAAATTTTGCCAAAAAGCGACAATCAGGCATGTATAACAAACACTTCACACACACTCTTCAGGGTGCTACATACTTTGCAAGAAGTGAGAAATCGGTTCTCCCAGGGCCGTGAGAAAAATAACGGCATCATCCCTCAGAGCTCTGGTTTCTAAAGGCTCCAGTATACTCGCGCGTCCTGTCAGCCACGCGGAAAATGCACGCACTGTCTGCAGAGGGTTCAGACTTCATGCTCGAGCATACGCGGGAGTATACTGGGGGGTTAAGTTTTTACAGCTTGTTTTCTACTCATCTTCTGTGGTGTCTGAGAACTACTGTGTGATCAGTCAGAACTCTGAAGTGAGCATGTGGATTTAAAGCCGAAAGGTCTACCTTCCCATTTTTCCCCGAGTTTTGAGGAACAGCTGGCCGAGGCAGTGAGGAAGTACAAAAACGTGTATAAAATTTGTATAAAATAAAGACATGCAATGGCTAAGTGGTGGAAAGAGGAAGCCTAAATTCTGTACTTAAAGCACAGCATTTGTTGTTAACGTTAGCTTTGTAACAAATATGGGAAAGCCAACGATCAGTCCTGCAATGGGAGGGTACTGTAAGGACTCCTCAGGAGTTCTGGGCGTGGATTGCTCTGTGAAATGTCCTTGCCAAAATGAACAGCTGGAGTAAAAAAACGAGTCCTACACAGCTGTCTTGCAAGGATTCTTAGGATCAAAGGTCATGATCTCCATGTGGATAAGACCTGATTGGAGAGAAAAAAAACAAAAACACAGTTAACGTAGTTTTGTAGGATTTAGGCTTCAAAAGTACGTAACCTCTGTAAACTCGAGCTGTTTGTGTGCTGCAATACTCACTTTTCCATTCACCGACGTCGAGCTCGAGGCTCTCGAAGGAGTCGTCATAAGGATCAGAGTCTGATTCGCTCTCCGGGTCGTGATATTCTGATAAAAATGGGTGGGATAGACACTGTTTGGCCGTCAGCCTCTTCTCTGGGTCCAGCATCAACATCCCCTCCAGAAAGTTCACAGCTGGAAACAGCAAGACCAAAAGCACCACTTAGTTTTTTTGCCATTTGGACACAAACTTATTTTTAGGAACAAACCACTATTTAGTTTAAAAAAAAAAAAATCAGTGTTCATGTTCTAGTGAACGCACCGCTTGAATCCATCGTCAAAAACACTTCCTTGAAATTTTTCTTTCTTTGTGGAGGAAGACCTTTCACATACGTCTGGGCCTGAAAAACAAGGCGTTGCATTTTACGTCAATATGAATATGAACATGGAAATCTGGACTTGCAGCTTCCTGCAGTTGTTACGCTACATGGTGATGAGTAAAGTGTGCACGCTGAGGAAACCTCACATCTTTACTCTGCATCTTCTGCACCAGGGAGGGGTCTGGTGTTCCGGTCACTTTGAGGATCTTCTGCAGCTGATCAATACCTGAACATGTCAGTCAAGGAAAACCCAACACACGGCATGCACGAGGACAATGTGTAAAATGTTTTGAAAAGCAGCATTTTATTCACATGGAACACGGTAAAGATATCAAATGATGTGCCATTAAAAAAAAAAGGTAATTTGGAATATTGTGGAAGCAACAGATCTCAAAAATGTTATTCTAGGGTCATGTTTTAACATTAATCTGTGAATATCTTTTAACATTAATCTGTAAATATCTTATGAAGCGAGGAGACCAGCAGCTGGAGTTTCTGGAGGGATGTTGTCCTGGTCTTCTAGCTGTTCAAAAAACTCTTCTTTAGAGGACATGTTGTTCAAAAACTGGCATACAGAGTTCTGCACTGATGGAGCCATTCCAGATGTGTGAACAGTCCACACCAGAGGCAATAGAGATAAATAGAGATGGAGAGAGAAAGACAAGAGATAAAGAGAGATAGAAAGATAAAGAGATAAAAATAAGAGAAAGATAGAGAGATAGAAAAAGATGGAGATAGAAAAAGATTAAGGGAAAGATAAAGAGAGATGTAGAGAGACATATAACAGATAGAGAGACAGAGAGAGATAAAAAGAGATAAATATGTACTGTATACTGTATAGAGAAAGATAAAAAGAAATGAAGAGCGATAGAGAGAGAAATATGCAGAGAAAGATAAAAAGAGATAGAGATAGAGAGAGAAAGCTAAGCGATAAAGAGAGATATATAAAGAGAGAGATAGTGATTAAGAGATAGAGAAAATGTATACCCCCCCCACACACACACACATACATACATACATACATACATATCGTATATGTATAT